>KV875247.1:843271-857515 GCA_001879505.1 Calonectria pseudoreteaudii | reverse complement strand
ATAAATAAATATTAATATAATTAATTTTATAAAATATAATAATTATTTTTTTAGATTTTTAAAAATATATAATTAATTATTTTTTTAATATTATTATATTAAATTTATAATTATAAAATCTATAAAATATATATAAAATTATATAATAAAAGTTAATTTATTAATTTACTTAATCTTATATTAAGAAATTATTTAAAGAAATATTTATATTACTAGAAAAGTCTAGTTAACTAGAAATCACACCTAATTTAGGGTAATATAGATCCCAGCTGAAGAAGCTTTACTCCTGGGGTTGTGATAACCCTGTCAGCTGCTCGTGTGGTCAATGTACCCAAATGTCTCTAGACCTCTAACCTTCACAAACAGCGCCCTTGCTAGCGCGTCTTTCACCGTACAGTCGACCAATCTCACCATTCATAAATCGCAAAGGGCGCGCCTTGAGCATCCTAATAACCGGTATATTACGATCTTTAACAGCCAGAACAGTAAGAATAGAACATAATCCTGCCCATTTTCACTTTTTTACCTGCACTTGCCTTTGTATTTTCTCCATTTGATCCACTAATAATGCTCACCTCCAGGAGTCAACGCATGGACGTAGAATTTCATGACCCACCCAGGCTAGTGGCTGAATAAAGGAAGCAAAGTCCGAGTCTCGGATTGACCTACCCTATGCCAAACGTCATCCACTTTAACATAGATCTCTTGGCCACACATGATGGATGGTCGACTTAATTTTTTCTTTTAGGGAAATATTCGTTGTCAAAGTTTATTTGAGGCTTGCACTATCATCAACAATCCACAAAAGCTTCGGCAGGGAGTAAGATGAAGAAAAGGTTGATGTGTGGAGACATCTGAAAAGTCCAACTCCGTAGACCAAGGTTGAGTAATGCAAGAACTCATGGGTGACAGATCAATTGTCAACACTAAAAATTGATATGTATTCGGAAAAGGAGAACGAGGATACATGAAACCAAATAATTTATATTTTATCAAATGAGGCATCTATTTGCTGCCAGAGCGTCTGATAGTTCGGCTCTCAATGTGTACATCTGGACCCAGCTGCTTCAACGCAGTCGCAAGCTCATCAGCAGCGGCTGCCAGACTCTCATCGGTAACTGGATCGAGAGCATCCAAGATGAATAGAGCTCTAGTGGTATTTGCAGTCAGGGCGGTTCGCGGACCCTGACGCCAGTTCCAGCGTCGGCAGGTGACACCAGCATCGTCGCACCAGACAACCTCTCCGGGACTCGGATGCTCCAGGGTTGTCTCTCCGCTGGCCACCACCTCAAAGTTTTCCTTGCCGGTGGCGCGAACCAGAACCGGCGGTCCCTGGTACTTATCTAAGTCCTCTCCTCCTAACGGAATCTGATGCTTGACCGATACGGCGTTGTATATGTCCGTCAGACGGTTCACGCGAGGGAGACGACCCTCCACGCGGCGCGTGAGAGCCTCGAGACTATTCCGATGACGCTGCGGTTTGGCCCCGAATGCTTTATATGCTTCTCTCCAAGAAGCGATATGCGGCATCTCCGTGATTGAATGCTGTGCCAGTTGGTCCCGGGCAGTTGTCTCAGCGTCCCGCAGCATGTCCTCGCTTGCGCTGTTGCTGTCGCCAGGTGCAATGCCGTCCACAATCATCAAGAGGGCTCGGTAGTCTGGGCGCAATTCAAAAACTTCTGGGGCTATCCGAGCATCATTCAAGATGGCCCTTGAAAGGGTCGTGGCAGTCATGGTAGGATGAAGCTAACGGGTGAATTGGTCTAAGACGGTGCCGGTGATGAAAAGGGTGAAAGGACACGAAGAAAACGGGGTGCAAGAGAGACGAACAGAAAAAAAAATGAGCGACAAGTTAGTTCTAATTTATACTGCAACGAAAGAGCAAAAATGACCGTTGGATGTGGAGGCCATTGCTCAATGACATGTCTTGCCAAGGTTGGTACTGATGGCAAGGTTGTCGCGTTCTCCGGGCCCACTCGAGATGGGGTCGGCCCACTAACTCTGATCTTTAGCACCCAAGGATACCTTGCAAGGTTGGAGGCAAGACATGCCGACGGATAGTTCTGATGACTTTTGTAAGGCTGGAAATTTCCGTTTTATGTGATGATGCTGTTTTATTTCCAATACCCGGCTCAACCACAAGAGGTTGAGGCTAGACTGTGGCGCAACTGCAACGGTCACATGATACGCCCGCTTATCGGGCAAGGTACCAATTGGGTAGGGCTTCGTCAGTCACTCGTCTACGTTTGTCGACTTGGGCTGCATCGAGCAAATCTACAGATACAGCAACGGCCACCGAGATAGCAATAAGAATGGACACCACGAGAGGAGACCCCTTGTCGCCCACACCCTCTTTGTTTCGTCTCCCTCCCGAACTCAGAATCCGAATATGGGAGATGGCCGTGGAGGAAGCTACAGTTGACCGCATCATCCGTGTCGCCATCTACAACTTGTTGGCTTATACAACCCACACCTGCTATACTGTGGAGGGACAGTTTTGTGGCCGCCATGGCTCCTGCTCAAGGTATACAGACGAGACGACAGTAGAACCACACCATACAACGAAATGCATGGTCGACGGCTACTTTACAGTGACGGACAAGTTCCCGGAGCCCGAAGAATCCGACGCCTTGTACCGTCTAGGTGCGGCTTGCCGCGAATCTCGCGACATAGTCACATCAATGTACCCGAAGATGCTCAAAGTTTACCGGGACCAGTGGCGCCCTGGTGTTGAGAGCCGCCTGGTGCGCTGTTCCCCAGCGACAGATGTTCTCCTGGTGACGGCCGTGCCCGACTGGAGCTTTACACATACTAGAGAAAGTTGCCTTGTTGGTACGGACATGCGGCGAAGTATTTTCCCGCTCGACGATGGCCTCTTTGCTGGATTCCGGGACATTGTCTCGTCATTCCAGCACGTGGCATTGTACTACGTCGGGTCCCGCATGGATCGCCACACTGCCATGGAGAATTGGGATTGGCCGCTTCCCGGAGCGACTGTGGCGTCCAGAGATCTGTTCAACTGCACCGATTGGGTATCATTGCTTGCCTTCTTTGGGTCGCTCAAACAGCTGTACATGTGGCCTGATCCAGACTATTGGCCGGGCATACAAGATCGCCTAACCAGTATCAATAATGTCCAGCCCATAGTGAACCAACAAAACCCGTTTGAAAACGTGTTTCTTGATGTATTCAGATTCACGTGCGATTACGACTCAGCTTTGTACGACGACGCTAATCACTATGTTGAAACAGATGAGCACTGGGTGGCGAACCCAGAAATATTCGGAACACCCCCATTCTATCGTTCAAGTCATTGACTCAAACGATGACAAGATGGGTGAACCGATGATGAGATTGTATGGATGTCTATGTGATCAAGTCACTGAGAAACATAGGGTTGCGTCTCAACCAATGCCTGTGTAAATATATAGACTTAGTTTGACCTATAATCTCTCATGATTGAATTGCAAGAAGCGTTGTGAATCTTGTTGCGATTTTCCTGTTGCCTTTATCCAGCCAAAGTAATCAAGATTGCTTGTCACCAACCTGAGAGCAAATGATGATGTGAGTCACACATGTATCGAGATAGAAGCAACTCCTAGCGTTTTGCACAACATCCAAACGTCATAAAACATTCACCTCAAGGCTTTATATGATCCAACTCCCATCTGATACAAGAAACAAGGCAGAAGCTGACTAGCCACCCCGAAGTACCTTCCTATGCTTTAGAATGTTAGTCTGTTGCTCACATTCTATAGCTGCTCTAGTACTTGATTCTGGACTTTTTTCTTTTATTAAATCCACTTGGTGCAAAGTTCTTCATTTCCATCGAAGAGCGTCATTTTACCGCTGTCAAATCTCAGCCACAGCTCTTTATTACGGAGAGCTGGCCTTTTTCTGCTAATTGCAAGCAGATAGATTTTAGGAATGAAATCTAAATCATTTTGGCTATCACCATTTCTCTGAATGGAGTGTCGCCGAAGTCCAATCTGGTCTCATGAAGTGATTGACTGTGATTTTTCTTTTTGGCAACCTAAACCCTTGCTTCACAAAACGTGAGTAAGTACCCTGCCCGTGTTTTTTTATTTTTGAGGGTGAGCCAATAACTCGATAACCAGTTGATCTCATTTATTGAAAGGGCTGTGTTTGTCTGCTTCATTCTGGAATGTGTAGCATGGGCAGGGTCCTCCACTCTTGAAAAATGTGGTAAACAAAAAAAGAAAGAAAGAGAAAGAGAGAGAAAGAAAAACAATCAGCCTACAACCACGTTGGCAAATACTGTTATTAATTCGGTAATCATCTTGAGCCATCATTCCCCCTATCAAGGGCAGACGGACATCTATCTGTATTGAGTCAGATTGGGCTGTGGCACGGGCATCAAATGATTAGGAGTGGCGTTCGGCCCGTATTTAGTCGTTGGTCGTCAGTGGGTAGCCCAGCCCTTTTTTTTTTTACGTCAACCATGGCTCAACCAACAGCGAGGTATCCGCCTTTCAAGCTACCGGACCCCTTAGTGGCCGTTGTCCCTGGGAAAACCAGGCATGGCGACTGGAGTCGAGCGGAGCCGCATAAACGGTAGCGGTCGATTCAAAACAATGGTGTTATGCGACCCATGATGTGAGACGAGATCCGATCAAGATGGTCCGCCGACGGGCCCATTGTGGAGCTTTCAGGGTCGCATTCCCTCAAGCGGCTTGCTCCGCCTGAAACCCGCCTGCTGCTGTTATTTCCAGATAGGTATGTTGGTTCGAATGAGGAATCAGCTCCGCTCGAGACATGAGCCCATGTGTGCAACTTTTGTTCGCCGGCTGAATCATCACCTGGCCCACAACCCTCGGCTTCTTTGTGCGGCGTCCATGCGGGGCAAGGGAAAAAAACAACACTACTACCAGTTGTGTGCGCGCCGCAACGCTGTTCAATGCAATGACGTAGTCTTGTGTTCAAGGTTAGACTTTTTGCCCACGCCGCAGTCACTTGGACCGCGTTGTCGGATCACGCCTCGCAAAAAGAGGGTCCCCGAGGGCGCCTGTGGATTGTGTGTGGCATTGCATTACCATTGCGAGAGGTTCAATGCCGCGGCTAAATTTAAGGCTAGACGCTTCGTCATTTTACCCCATGGAGCTGAAAAGGCGTCGCGTGGTTCGGTTTGACCCCTCTTTGGGGGGGGGGAGGGGGACCAGGGCCAAGCGTTTTGCGACTAAACCGCGGCCAAGCTGAATCGCCATTGATCGCAGTAGCCGACCCTTCTCCAGTCTTCCCCACAAACTATCGGTCATTGGACCTCGAATTGGTAATGAGCGGCCGGCATACGTAAAATTGTAAACGCTTCACACGAGGCTTAGCCTCATTGCTTGGCCTTCCTTCCTCGTGGGGTGATCGTTTATAAAAAGGGCTGGGGGGGGACCACCGTCTGGGTTGAGTTTTGCGGGGTGATAATCTAAGATTCCATTTTCATTTTCTGGGGAAATACTACGCTGAAGATTAAAAGCGAAAAAAAGAGAAAAAAGAAATCATGGCTACCGTCGACTTTACCACTTTCAAAAATGTCATCGGCAACGAGCTGGTCGGCACTGAAAAGACTCGCAATGGCGTAAACCCAGCTACGCTTGAGGAGCTCCCTCCAGTTCCCGTGAGCACACCCGAGGATATCGACAATGCCGTGGCCGCCGCCAAGAAGGCCTTCCGAGGATGGGCCAGCACACCTCTCAAGGAGCGACAGGAGGCAGTGCTTCGATTCGCGGATGCTCTGGAGAAGAATGCCCCCGCCTTCTCCAAGATGCTTACCTTGGAGCAGGGCAAGACGGTATGTCGAGTCAACTAAAAGCGGTTGTGGGTTGCGGGTCATTAACGATGCAAGTAGGTTGCCGGCGCCGATATGGAACTTGCCCAGTCTGTCGGAACACTAAGAGGAATGGCTGGCCTTCCCTTCCCTGAAGACACTGTGCAAGACATCCCTGATCGCAAGGTGGTCACACGATATGTGCCAGTTGGTATCTCTGTCGGAATCGTGCCATGGAACTGTAAGATAATTTCAAACAAGCGCCCATGTCCTGTCGCTAACATGTCCTAGTTCCTATCCTGCTAGGTTTGCATCACCTTTTGTCCAACTCGATTCGATTGCAACTCTAACATCCTATAAATAGCATGCTTTAAGCTCGCACCGGCCCTGATCGCTGCCAGCCCAATCATTCTCAAGCCCTCGTAAGTGAACGCAAAAAGGACTGAGCACAATCATTTTTTTCTAATTTGGGCACAGACCTTTCACACCCTACTGCGGCCTCAAGCTTGCCGAGCTGGCCAGTAAATTCTTCCCTCCCGGCGTCGTTCAGGCGCTGAGCGGCGACGACTCTCTCGGCCCCAACTTCACCTTGCACCCTGGAATCGACAAGGTCAGCTTCACTGGCTCTGTCGCTACCGGCATGAGGGTGATGCAGAGCTGTGCCAAGACACTGAAGCGCGTTACTCTTGAGTTGTGAGTTTAAAAAAATCTCCCCCCCAGGTTTGGATAGAGTGCTGACAAGGTTGACAGGGGTGGTAACGACGCCGCCATTGTCTGCAAGGATGTGGATATCCCTACCACGGCTGCCAGCGTAAGAGAGATAACATGCACAAAATGGGTATTTCAAGTAAACTAACAAACAAATCAGGTCGCCCAATTGGCTCTTTACAACTCGGGCCAGGTCTGCGTTGCCATCAAGCGCGTCTACGTCCACAAGGACATTTACGATGAATTCCTTGCCGAAGTCGTTCGCGTCGTCGAATCGCTCAAGGTCGGCAACGGTCTCGAGGACGGCGTCGCGCTGGGTCCAGTCCAAAACTCCATGCAGTACGAGCGCATCCAGTGCCTCCTGTCAACCCTGAAGCAGGAGAAGAACATCAAGGTCGCTGCCGGCAGCATCGAGCAGCAGCCTTCCAACAAGGGATACCACATTTCACCAGTTGTCATTGCAAACCCCTCTGATGACTCAAAAATTGTCACCGAGGAGCAGTTTGGTATGTTTCTTCATAAAAAAAAAAAATTACGACTCGTAAAGCTCGAGCTAACCCCTTGTCACAGGCCCCATCTTCCCCGTCATGCAGTGGTCTGAGGAGGAGGAAGTTATTGATCGCGCCAACAACAGCGAAGTCGGTCTTGGCGCGTCCGTCTGGACACGAGACCCCGAGCAGGCAGACCGCATCGCGACGCAGCTGCAGGCCGGAAACGTGTGGATCAACACTCATTTGGAGCTGCAGCCCGATGCTGCCTTCGGTGGCCATAAGTTCAGCGGCATTGGCTCCGAGCTGGGTGTTGGCGGCCTAAAGTCGTACTGCAACATGCAGACCATCTACCACAACAAGACCGTGTATAAACTATGAAATGAGTGATGAAGATGTATATATCCAAAAAATAACATTTTAGCGTGCAAATTGCGCACAGCCTTTTTATGAAGAACTTTCTTTATGCACCATCTGCAATCATGCCATTTCACTTACCTTTTGATTCAGAGTCGCGTGGTTGAGCGTTGGGCAACGTGGAAGAAAGACAAAATAGCCAGAGTCTAAAGAATAGCGGCTTTTGTGTGTCTCAGAGCAAAGGGAAGTTCACTCTCTCCGTCTTGCGCGAGTCCAGTTCGGCGACCGGGCTATCCGTAGCCCTCCCCAATTAAGCGTCAGCCCTGAAGGCAGCGGGCTGCTTGGGGCGCGTTTTAGCGCGGGTGACACGAGATGAAGTCGAGCAGCAGCCTCGCGTCATGTGACTGGAGAGTAAAAAACCTCCAACGGAAAGCAGACAACACGGGGATGGCCAAACTTATTGCCATCTTCTGTCCGCACGTGGCTACTACACCTTTCGCGGCGGCGGGCGGGCAGCGTTGTCCACGCGAGTGTCCGGTGGCTCGGCGAACTTTGGCCGACGGTGCTAATGCGAGCTCGAATGCTAATAAACACGAGTAAGGTGTCTGATGTCACCGTTCAAATGTTCCAAGTTGGCCGACGGCGTTTTTGACTCGTCAACCCCCCCCTGATAAAGGATGCCACAAGAAACGCCGTCCATCACTCGAAACAAGCATGCTTGCTGCCCTATGTGTGGGTGGTGTAAACACCAACAAATCCCCGTCGGCATCGAGGAATGCAACGTGAAATCGAGGCGCCACTTATTCATCGCGCCGCCAAGCGGCCGCGCATGCCGCCACAGTGGCGGCATCGTCGGGGTGCTGGGACGGCCGTGGTGGCCCCATTGGCCGCTCGCAAGGAAGATCCAACGCGGCCGATATTAGCTGAAAGTTAGTCTCTTGCGCCGGGCCTGGCCTCCGGTGCCCCCGTTTCTCTGTGCCGTGGCCGATTACGAGGCACAGAGAGAGAGAGAGAGCATTGCATCCATTCCATTCGCGCTGGGGGGTGGCAGGCAGTCGTGCGTGTGTGTGTGTTCCTGGAGCCGGTGCTGGAGAAGGCCGTGGCATAAAAGCAAATACGTGGCAATGGTGGCCCGTAGAAATTCGGTTCCGCGCTGACGGAAAGCGCCTCTCGCTTGTCGTGATGTGGGTGCGTGTGTTTCTTCCGTGTTTTTTTTTCCTTTTTTCACGCTCCCTTCTTTTCTTTTTCGGTCTTTTTTCTTCATTTTTTCCCAGCTTATTTCCTCACTGCCGATGCTCTGTCCCTCGTGTGCCCCAGTCGGCGCACCCTTCAGCGTCAGCTAGACGAAGTTAGCCGTTGCAAGGGGGCTGCTGTGTGCTTGGCCGATTGATCCAATCACGCCCGTCCCAAAGCCACGACCCCAAACGTGCGGTGGCTCAATAAACCTGTCCGCTAAGCTCAAGACGTGTTTATCATGTCTCGAAGCAGCCTAGATGCACACTGTAGCGCCACCCGAAAAAAAAAAAAAGGCGAGCGCAACGTGCAAGGGCCCTTTGGTCTCTCTGTATTTGATACCCAGGCCCCGGTAAAGTGCGCGCAGCTGTCTGTGTGCTGCCTCATCCGAAATCCCCGTCTCCACCTCGAAATTCCTCTTCTTGCATTTTTCCTCCTTTGTCTCTTTCTCCCCCCCATCGCATGACAGTTGGTCTAGATGTTGCGGGACGGCGTCGAGATATGGCTGGCGAGACGGGTCCCATCTCGGCCCCGTTGCCCATTGACATGGCCATAGCCGGCTTCTTCGCCGTCGCCGTCTACAATTGCGCCGAAATCCTCGTGTCGCTGCTGGGGCGCTTCAAGCGGTATCAGGGCCTCTATTTCTGGAGCATGCTCCTCGCCACCTCTGGCATCCTGCTCCACTCTATCGTTGTCCTACTGCGCTACTACGGTCTGGGGCCCAACTTTGCCCTCTGCGTCCTCACATGCATCGGCTGGTATGGCATGGTCACCGGCCAATCCGTCGTTCTCTACTCCAGGTTGCATCTCATCGTCTCCGACAAAGCCAAGATCCGCTGGGTTCTCATCATGATCATCACCAACTTCTTCGCCCTCCACGTTCCCGTCACCGTTCTGTTCCTGGGGAGCAACACGCGGGATTCTAACCGCTATCTCGGGGCCTTCAACGTCTACGAGCGCGTGCAGCTCGTCATCTTCTTTGTTCAAGAGGCCATCATCTCTGGTCTTTACATTTGGGAAACCGTTCGAGGCTTGAGGCCCATTTTCGAGGTCAAAAGGGCCATGGAACGCAAAATGATCCGGCATCTCGTCATCGTCAACGTTTTGGTCATCTTACTCGACATCAGCCTCCTTGTCACCCAGTTCGCCAATCATTTCCAGATTCAGACGACGTACAAACCCGTCGTCTACAGTATCAAGCTCAAGATGGAATTCACCGTACTCAACAAACTCCTTTTACTATTACAGCATAGAGATTGCTCCTGTATGCACGTGGCGGAGGAGCCCCTCGGCATTGAGATTATTCCATCACATACACACACACATACACACAGCAACCTTCATGAATATCGCCCTTCCAAACATAACCCAGCTCCTGTAATAGCTCCTACGAGATCTCATTCGATCACTTGAAATCACCAAAACTCCCGCCGAGACACCATCACGAACATGCAACTAGTGCAGCAAACTTATACCCAATCGACCCACACCGACATATGACGGCAAATCTGGTGTGGACGGTACCTTCGCTTCCAACTCGTTTTCACTAATCTCGCCATATACGCCGAGACCAAGTCGTTCTTCATCAAAATGAAGAAAGTTTACGGGAGCCTCTGTTTCACCAATTTTATTCCTCCGGCGTTGGGATTGACACAGCGGAAAATATATGGAATGCTGCGTCTGTTCAGAAGTTATCAAAAACAAATACCTAAGGAGGAATACCAAAGACAGTGCGCCAACATTATTAGCGGGAAAGTGGCATATATTCGAAATGCCCATGAATGAAACGGGAAACGGCCGAACACATAGATTAATTCAAACGGATTGGCAAAATTAATACAGCCATTATTGAAACAATTAGACTTTGATTAAGATTTTGATATCCAACTTCCGCTACGATAGCAAGCTTCCTGACAACCTTATAATATTTACTCCGATCTTCCTATTGCCCATTTCCAACACCAATGCCTGGCCATGACGTTCTTCGCTGTTCTAACCCACATGTACCATTATTTCTGTACAAGCTCGAAGAATCTATTTGCAAAGGAGCAGTAAAATCGTTCGCAATCCCGCAACTCCCCCCTGACGCGGCCAATCCAGCAAACTTGGCCGAGACCCTGGAGGAGTGGCACATTGCTCGGGCCAGACTGGGGGTGCAGATCATCTCAACTGTACGCACGGAAGGCTTATCCCAAGGAGCCTTGTGCGCCTTAGAATACTGGCCCAACAGGGCTGTTGACACGGAACCTGCCGTGGCTGCTGAAAAGCCCCGCCGGAGCTTTTTCTCGTGGCTATCCACATCATGGCAGATACCCTTGACGAACGATCTAGGGAAGCTTGTCAGCCACGCCAACCCCCTCGGTTTCAAGCGCCACGAGATTATACATGTCAGCTATCCCGCCGCGCTCCTGGCTGGAATCCATGTCTGTGTCTCCTGAGCCAACCCTGCCCACAAAAAAAAAGTCAAGGCTTGTTGTTACCCTCCCGATGGTCTCAGGTCACAAGCAATTTTATCACAGTTCAAATCCTCGTACGGAAAATCTAAACCCTGGTTGCGAACCTCGCTAGGCCCCTTGCTACATGTCTTGCAAGATTTGCCGTGGTGTTTGTGGTGATAGTCTTTCGTGAACCATTTGTCCCTGGCGGCGCCGGGGTACTTGTATCCGGTCCTTTGCTTGGGGCTTTCCAGCCTCGGCCTTCTTTCCTTGGGTTTTCGGCAAGTGCTCGGAAGCCTTATGTTTCATCTCACTTTTGTCGTTGATTCTCAGCCTGTTGGCTAGCGCGCGAACAATCAGTGCTTCGCGCCCGAGTTTCGACTTGACCTTCTCCTTCATGGCGAATCCGTTGATGTTGGCTCAACCAAAGCTGTCCTTTACAACTGCCGTGCCGACAATTACATCTCCCAAAAGCAATTCTAGATCGCTTGACGCCTTAGCGCCAGGTCCTCCGCCGCAGGTGCCAGTAAGAAGGGCGAGCTCCACCCGTGGGAAGCTGGATCAAGGATTTGCAGACGCAGCCGTGGAGCTGACGCTCCCCCCCTGTTAGGGAGAAGGGACAGCGCCACATTGAATCTCCCGATGCGCCCTGTCTTGTATACGTACTAGTCGCCAAGTGCCCTTCCAACATCGTTGTTCCAGATCTCGCCAAAGGTTCAGCTCACGGCGCCGTATTCGGGGGTAAGGCGCAGGTGATGGCAATTCCAAACACATTTCGGCTTCTCGGGTTCTTCATTCTCGACAGAAAAGAAGAGCTTGGCCGATATTGACATGCGAGTTCTAGGTTGTCTGAATAGGTAAGCGTATCTCCACTGTTGATCAACCGTCCTCCATTGTGGAGCAGAGAAAAGATGCATCAGTTGAACTGCAGGATCAGCCTTGAGTGAACTAATCATGTCACCTCACATTGGTTTTAATATCACCATAAGATAGAAAAACGTTTAACATTGAACTGTATTCTCAATGACTCTCTTCTATTTTCCTCGTCGCCTTTTTTATTCATCTGACCTTGATGTGTCTTTTCCACCCATGTTTCATGGATGAATGTGATGTAATGCTGAATCCACTATTTGTCTGACCGAAAACTGTGAAATTGTAAGCATGGTGGGGTAAAAATGTGCCATAACCAATCAGCATCTCGCACAGAACCAATAATTCTCCTCTTCTCCTGCAAAGAAGTTCGTTGTTTTGCACACCATCCCGTTCGGTTGGTGGGAATAATGAGGAAGGTGTTGAAACTAGCCAGCTTTGCAAATGAGCTTTTGCTTTCAAATAAAATAGCTGTATCACATTCTACAATCGAGAAGAATGATTTTTTTTGTTAATCCTGCTGAAAGCTTTGGAAATCCTAATTTGTGAACTCGAGGATCTTGGGCCCGGACCCATATGCGAGCTAAGAAGGGTGGTTGGAAGCAAATGCCAAAGAAGACAAGAGTTTTCTTACTCTAACCACTTCAAATCCGTTCTCGCTTCGAAAAGCGAAACCGGACATTGAAATGATCCTCTTCAAGTCCTTGCAACATCATAACCGACTGAAAAAGCGGAATCCGAACCCTCGGCCGAACCTCGGAAGTCCGCCGGCAATCGTCTTTGGACGACATGGAATGTGTTAAAAACCAACCAAAGGCCCGTTGCTCAATCCTTTCGTATTGGGAAGAAAGCGCGGCGCACTCTTGCATCGACTTCAATGTTTTCAAAGACCGCAACAAAAGCCATTCACTCCTGCATAAAAGCAGGCCGCCCTCAACTGCGCCACTTCAGCATGAGCGGGTCCGCCAAGGCAAAGGATTGGAGCTCGGCTCAGTACCTCAAGTTCGAGGCCGAGCGCACGCGACCAGCGCGGGATCTCCTCTCCCAGGTTCCCGTCCAATCTCCAAAATGCATCGTGGACCTCGGGTGCGGGCCCGGCAACTCGACCGAAGTGCTGCTGAACCGCTACCCGGACGCCAACATCTCGGGCATCGATTCCTCGCCGGACATGATCAAAAAGGCCCAGGCTGCAGTCCCTCAATTGGATTTCTCCGTGGCAGATTTGTCCACATATGAGCATAAAGAGCCTGTGGACCTGTACTTCAGTAATGCCGTCTTGCATTGGGTTCCTGCTGAGCAACGCGTGGGTGTCGTGACGCGGTTCATCCAATCGCAACCGTCCGGCGGCGTCTTCGCCTTTCAGGTGCCCAACACGCTGCCTGAGCCATCGCACGAGGCAATGGTAAAAGTTGCCTCCGAAGGCCCCTGGGCCAAGTTTTACACCAACGGCATCCCGGTGCGGAGCGAAATCCAATCCCCTCAACAGCTCTATGATGGGATTGCCCCTTATTGCCAAAACGTCAACATTTGGCAGACAGAGTATCAGCACGTCTTGAACAGCCACCAAGATATTGTGGAATGGGTCAAGGGAACCGGTCTCAGGCCATTCATTGACCCACTGCCTGAGGCGGAGAAGGAGCAGTTCCTCGCACAGTATTTGAAAGAGCTTGAGAAGGCATATCCCTCACTGTACGATGGAAAAGTCATGTACAAATTCCCTCGACTTTTCCTTGTCGCCGTTAGAAAGTAGATTGGCCTCACTGGCATCGATGGCGGCCTAATGCTGCACGAAGAAGATAAAGGGAGAAACCACCTCGCTGGTATATTTACTTCTGACTGAAAGAATAACATGTAGGCTCAACAGGGTGATGCGGGAACCAGGCCTTAAAGGTGGTGCAAAATCAGATTTGAGAAATAGAGTTGGTCGTGAAAATGTTCTCGCCTTGCCAAACAAACCTTGCCTTTGTGAATCGGAGATGAAGTTGACCCCCCGCTACCTAACATGCTTCGCCAAACCCCCGCCACCAAAACTATACATTGGAAAATTCCGCCCAAGATGCAGATGGGCTCCACGTCCCTCAGGCAGCTTTCTGGAGAAATGGCTAACACTTCTCGTCTCTGTTTGGTAAGTTTTCCCCAGAGATCCAAGCTCGAATTTCATAGCTGTGGTTAGTGTATCAGTGTACAGAGGCATCAAAAGGAGTCACGTTTCTTGTGTTAGTCACATTGAGCTGCTCAATTGAAAATTGAAAGAATGTTATTTTTCTATAGAGAGAGGAGCTCACGGTGAGGGTTTCGTAGCTGAGTCGAAATCGCCTTGGGGTTGTGGCTGCGATAGTTGTTCTACTGCACCTACCTGCCTAATAAAAAAAAG
>KV875247.1:676133-843241 GCA_001879505.1 Calonectria pseudoreteaudii | reverse complement strand
AAAAAAAAAAAAAAAAAAAAAAAAAAAAAAAAAAAAAGGCAATGAATGCTAGGCAACAGCGCACGATTGATAGACTTTTCTATCAAGGTTTCACGACGGCATCCCAAGATTGTATCATGCAGGCTCTATTACCAAGTTCCGTGTGGGGACCACACAAAATGAATTGAAAACCCTGGTATCTTTCATTTAGTTTGAAAGGCCATGGTCTCAGTGCAAGTATTCAAATGAAATATGGATTAAAAACATGTTGCCTTGCGTCTGCGCTAACCGTTTGCACCCCGTACCTGTAAGACAAAGTTTCAGCCAGGCTGAATGGGTGGGTGGACAAGCCTAAAATATAGGCGAGGCCAGGTACAAAAAGCCTGCACGGGCTCTCTCTCCCAGGCCCAATGGCCTTCACTTCTTCTCTGCATTCACATCTCCCGAGCTCTAACCAAGCCGACATGTCGACTCATCGGTCCCTCCTCCACCTCCCCCATGAGATCCGACGTCTCATTTATCGGGAATACTTCACCCTCCAGGATGGCTACATTCCTGGCTCCAGCCTACGGCACCTCACAGCGGCAACGGGCGAGGCTATTGACCTCAATCTGATGTACACGTGCAAGATCATCGCCCAAGAAACACAAGGCCTCCCGCTTGCTTTGAACACGATAGCCTTCTCAACTGTTCATTCCGAGTATTTCTGTCTACTCGCGAGACGATTCGATGCCTTGCAAGCTACCCTGATCACCTTCCGACGATATGAGCTTGGGCGCCTGATTCCGTTAATCAATGACGACGTGTACGCCAAGGTGGTCAGTGAATTACCATCGTGCAAAGATGACATGGACGGAACATTAGCTCGCTTTCGGACGCACAACATCCACTGCCTGCTATTATGCGACGAAGCAATCAGGTGTACAATGAAGCACATCATTTCCACGAATGGCCCTGATGCCATCGACAGTGTCATCGATCCCGACCGGCCGAAGGATGATCCAAAATTTCCCTACAGCAGTATCGTTAAAATGGCCCATTTACATTACGATTTGTGGGCTATCCCGGAAAAAGACCAAGTCGATGAATTAGCAAACATTTTCCCAGATGAGGATGCTGAACTTTGTGAATCGCTGATGAGCGGGAAAGATTGCAAGAAATATCGCTTCTCTGCTACAGCTGGGGCTATTTATTTTCTCAATTCTATCTCCATTAATACTCGGCAGAATATTCGAAACATCACCATCAATGAGGACGGCTTGGCCGTGGCGTCTGCACGCACCCACGCGGAAGGTCTGATCCCCTTCTGCGTGGAAAACCCACGTCTTCGCATTAGCCGGCGGATAAATCTATGGAAGACCATGTTCCAGTATGAAAAGATCAATGAGCTCCTGTTCGAGCTGTTGCGGCATTTTTATGCTGTACTTAGTTTGCCTTCGGAGGGGATGCCTCTCAACTCAATCACAACTGTTCTCGATGGTAGTCCAGCCCCTGAAGGATGCTCGCAGATATTCCAAGCTTACGTCCAGCGAGATGTGGCCTTGGCACGAGTTGCGGCAAAGCTATTTCCCTTTACGGAGCAACATGTCATAGACGATGTAACCACGTTCGGGGATCCAATGTGCTGGGCCCATGGTGATGACCTGGAAGAGTTCGAGCTTGCACTGCAAAGTTTATCCAATCCATCGGCCACATTTCAAAGCAATTTTGACGCGGGGGAGTTGTGGGATATAGGTCCACTCTGCGAAGAATACGCTGGATCGAGGTTCAGGGAATTCACAATGAGAGAGTGGTACACTCGCCCAAAGACGCGGTATCAAACCATGCCTCCACTTCCAAAATGGACCACACTCTTGAAGCAAAATTTCTACAAAAACAACCAGCTTCAGAGACTGAAGGCGCATGCGAAGCAGAGCGGCTTTGTATCAAAGATTAAATCTGCAACATAGGTATTTTCAAACTGGTTTATACAAACCATCGACAGGCTTTTATTTAATTTTCACATTACAATAATCAGAATGAGCTCCGGTGAGGACGAAATTGACGCACTCAAAGTCACCCTATTCCCAGTCTGCCCTTTGATTTAAAGTATGGAGTTGAGTCTTTTCCAGGCTACTTTCAGGACGTGTTTCCGCGATGAGCGGATGTCAGTATGACATGTATGCGTCATGGTTGGGGGAAAGCGGCCAAGAGTACCAAAAGGAAGCAACCAGGAACGCGGATTTTGACTTGACTTTACAGAAAAAGACGCCTTCTGGTGAGCTTGAAAACCCTTGTCTTAGCGTTTATAATCGTCACCAACAAATACCTCCGATCAAAGTTCCGTCTTAGAGATTATTGTGAGATGCGCTGGGACGAATCATTAATTTGAAAGCTTGATAATTGGTTCTCTTCACAGCACCCAGTTCGTGCCGTTCTTGATTTGAATCCCATTAGGCCACCTATACAAAATCGGCACGCCCGGGTTTGGATATTACGGTCTTCTGCTAATATGAAGTCAATATCGCCAATGTGGGACCTTTTATCCCGTTGCACCAAAATGAGAAAAGAGGAGGAAACCATTGCCCACTTTTGGACTGTCCCGGGCATCATTCTTACTGAGGAAACACGCAAACCTTGCTGTTTACTTCACGGGGCGTGTAATTCACCGCGTCCAACCAGGTAAACACTGGTCGGAGGTCCGATCCCAATATGGTAATGGAGTGAGGGGCTCCGCTTTCGTCGCTTGTTTTAACTATAGCGGCTCTGCAAAGCTGGTCATTGCGTCGGGTTTGGATGGCATCATCCCGCTTACAAACTTAATAGACGCGCTGCCAAGCCGCCCACAACTTTGTCCGTGGGACGGACGATCAACTTCCGCGGAAACCCCAACTAGCCACAGCTCGGTCTCGCAAAAAGTCTCGAAATGGTGGCGAAAACGAGTTGACCAGAGGGTAAAGTCAATCTTTTTGAGCAAGTCGAGTTGCTGAATGGTGGATTAAATGATGTTTGTGAAAGGCAACTGGGGCTTGTACGATAAAAATTCGAATATCCTAGACTTGATTGCGGCGACGGGAAAAGTTGATAAGACCGCAAACCAGCCCAAGATCTCAAATATCAATCAACCTGTCTTCTTACAAACCAGCAACACACAAACTCATTCCAACTCAACAACTTCACACATCAACATGCAGACCGTCATTGGAGCGATTTTCAGCATTGCTGTGTTCATGCCCCAGCTGGCATCCGCACACGGCTACGTTTCCGGTGTCACAGTCAATGATGTCTGGACCGCTGGAGCAGATCCTATTTGGTGGTACCGCCCAGCAGGAGAGTCCCCGGAAACAGCAGGCTGGAACTCTCTCAACCAGGATCTCGGTTACATTGAGCCAGCCTCGTTTGGAACAGCAGACATTGCCTGCCACAAGAACGCCACTGTTGGGCAGAAAGTTATCGATGTCAATGCAGGAGAAACAATTACGCTCTACTGGAACACATGGCCAGAATCCCACAAGGGCCCAATTATGAACTACCTTGCTCCGTACAATGGTATAGTTGCTTATTCCTTGCGCTGTGACATTTGTGAGAGAAGAAAAGAGGATTGACTAACTTTTTTTCTTTTTTTTTTGAACAGGTGAGACCACTGGTGGTACTCTTTCTTGGTCAAAGTTCAGCCAAAGCGGCCTTCTTGGCGGCGGCAGCTGGGCTACTGATGCCCTCATCGCCGATAACTTTACCGCAACCGCCGTCATTCCAAAGAATCTAAAGCCCGGAAACTATGTCCTCCGACACGAGATCATGGCCTTGCACAGCGCATATGATGACAACGGCGCACAGGCATACCCGCAGTGCTTGAACCTCAGGGTTGGTGGCAGTGGCACCGTTGCACCAACCGACGGGGTGGTGGGCAGCAGTCTCTACGATCGGTCGGAAGAAGGCATCATTTTCAATGTGTACTCGTCTCCCTCCAGCTACCCATACCCTGGACCCGCTCTGTGGACCGCTGCAAATTAGTATTTGATGACGTTGGGTTTTGGGATTGATATCAGTCTATCAACGATTGTTAAGTAGATTAATCATTCTTTTGCGTTTCCGTTACAATGCAATAATTCTAGAATCATACTGAGCATTAAATATCTTCACAATATAAAAGTTCAGCTGCGGTTGTTCTATCAAAAGTCATTGCCTACCTAAGCAAATAATGTGTAAATGAATGCCAACATCCTTGTTTGTTCCTGGTTTCAAACTGGAGAGATCCAGCTTTCCACAACACATACATATACTCCCATATCATGTAGCTTCACCGTACATAACCTCGTACAATTTCTCTAGCTCCTCGACAACATCTGCTTCATCTGACACCAGTTCGATGATTTCTTTGAACTTGGAAAGTGCCTTGACTTTCGTCTTGGAATATATAAATGACATGTATTTCTTCATTATCATTCCCATCTTTCGAGGTTCTTCGCTCCAAATTGTCTACATTTGGGATCATCAGTGGGTTGTCTCAAGATCAGAAATTGGAAATGGATGTACCTCAAACATTTTGAATATAGACATTCCCCGAGTCATTATTTCAGCTTCTCTCGGACTCCTTTTCATGGTGGAGTACAGGCCGAGAATATTGCATAGAGCCGCCCTGGACCTTGCTTCATCCTCGGCCGTATCAATGGGTGTATCGAGAAAATCAGCAAATTCGGATCGGAGCTCAGAATCGTCGAGTATTTGTACAATATTGCTCAAAGTGCTCTGCGTGTTGCTGAGAGGAACCTCTTCATACATGAATTGCTCGAGAGCTTTGTTGTACAGAGCCTCGACGCCAGGAGGGGCTTTCACAAGAGCTGTGTCAACTTTCTCTCGCAATTTAGAAGATCTTTCGAGCATATCTTCAAACGTATCGATTTCGTCTTGAGATGCGGAAGCGAGAGCGGGGCCAATGAACTCTTGAAAGATGTCTTCTCCCACTCTTTCATCCATGATGGTGTCCAGTTGCATGTGAAGCTCGGATGAAGAAGCTGTGGCGTGTATGCACAACGTCAAAATACCGATGAAAAGGGCCAAATCAAGTAGCATATTGAGTGAATAGTCAGATGAGTGAAGTAGAAAGAATACGGTAAGAAACTGCACCGCCTTATATATGAGCTTTTGCACTCAACACCCACAGTCAGCCAAGAAACCCTAGTGGGGTGGATTGTCTTGATGTAACAGATGGCCATGATCCGGCCAATTGTTCACCATCAAATCAGCACAGAATTCCTTCTGAGTGGAGAAGACAAGTGGCGTGTACGATGAGTTAACCCCCCCCCCCCCTTTGTTGACCCACTCCAAAAAGTCACTCAGCTCTGAATGGCCAGTTTATGGGGCGTGTCATACATGAGGGGTGCCTTTAGGAGTACAGCGCCCGGATGATCCGTTGGCCATGCGCTGAGAAGCTGGAAATGCCAGCTGAGGATGCAACCCATCCACTTGTTATCTGCATCCTCATTACCCCATTTATGATGACCAGAGGCAGAAATGCGATGCTTTTGTCAAGCTTGGAGAATCCAACATTTGTTCTGCCTAAAGCCACGCTGTTGTGAGTCCCAACCGCTCACTACCTTGCACGGTCTGGTCCGAGCCTCATGTTAATTTATCAGCCGCATCGCAAGGTAAACCAACTTCTCCAGCGCGAGCAAATGTGGCGTGGACTACGGGTACTGGCGAAACCAAATGAGAGGATTGAGCACGAACGCCCCTGAGCCGTTGTAATTTGCGAAGGTATATATTTGCATTTTCCCAACCGTGATCCCATTCGCAAATCGTCTGCCGTAGTGTCAGTTCTCACCCCCAGGACTTGTTGATCAAAATGCTTGTTGCACAGCTGCTTCTGACATCTCTTGTGGGGTTTGCCGCCGCCAGCAAAAGTGTAAGCCCCAACGGACCAACATGTTCCACTATCAAAGGCTCCAAGCCAGTAAAGGTCGTCCCAACTACAACCTATACCAAATCCCAGACCCGAACCACACGCATTACTCGGTACAGCCAAAATGTCATCACCGCGACCCCAGATGTCATCACAAGCACGAGAATTAAAACTGCAGTTCTTCTCGAGACGACCACTCTAAGCACGCCCACAGATATGATCGTGGCGACCGACTTCACAACCGTCACAATCACTCTCCCGGCCAGCACCATCACCAAAACGACTACTTTGACCACTGACACAACCATCCAGAACGTGCATCCATTGCCCACCGGTTTTTTGCCGGTCCAGGAATCCCTCCAGGGTTCCACATATGTTGTTGCCCAAAAGGATACCGGTGGCGTCGTCACCAGGGAAGAAGACAAGCGCCAGCCTGGCTCAGGACCTGTTGCCGCTGCTGCCAATATTGCCAGGGAAAACAAGTCCCAAAATCCAAAGGCCGTATACCCGCAGAGGGTCGAGTGCATCATAACGAAAGTCATTCCAAAAACAATTTACACCAGCAAGACCAAGGCACCAATTACCATCACCGCCCAGCCCTCAACCTCGACTGTTACTTCTCTTGTCACAGTCAAGAACACCAAGACAATCGTCCCTCCCCATATCACAGTTATTACGTCCAAGGTCACATCCACAATCCAGTCCAGGATCAAGCCGCCTCCCAGCACCACCACCGTCACCGCCACTGAAATCTCAGCCATAGTCCAAGTCCCCCCGACGGATGTTCCCATGTGCGCGGACAGCAACTTTGCCAATTCCAAGAACAAAGCGGGCGCCTTTTTCGACCCCAAGAAGATTGACTTCAAGCACACGGTGGCCAACCCGTTTGCACAGGACGTCTACACCTGCTGTGAAACATGCGCCGAGGACGAGGCCTGCATCGCTTTCCTCTATGATGGCGAATGTACCAACTTCCAGGCCGACGAAAATACGTGCAGCGACAGCAACCCCTGCACCGCAGATATCACCTACGACTCGACAGTCGGTGCCGGCTTAGGTTCCCAGGTGGGCAACGGAGTTCGCTTTGTATGGAGGTCTGATGATTTGGGCCATGAGATATGAAACTGAATGGAAATTCTTTCACTGGGATAGCTCTCTGGTCACAGGACGATCCGAGAGGTTTCCGAATATCTAGCCCTGCAATTCTCAAGGTTCGAAATAGGACATTCTAACCATTATTCTTTTCCTAATTAAACCATTAATAGCCCCCTGTTGCATAATAAACCCCCGTGCCTGGACTTGACGCCGCGCTTGCCGAAGGAGAATGATTCTGACTATTATACCCAGAATCATAGTCAGCAGTTTTGTAAGAACCAGGCGAATGAGTTCCGACGCTCGGTTGTGGAGCCGTATGATAATTGAGATTGGTCTCGAAACGACTTTGTTCCGGGGGACTTGGTACCGTATCTGACGGGGCCGTTTGGGTATTGTCATCCCTGTCCTTGTGGCGTTTGCTGAAATGGGCCAAGACTGTCCTTTGGAATCTTCTTATGGGCTCCATGTTTCTAGTTTCCCTCTTGGCAAATTGAGCCATGCTTCTGGCTGCAAGCCTGCGAAAGAACTTTCTTTTTACATCTGGACCATTAGTGACAGCTGTCCCCGTTTCCTCTATACTCGGATTCTCATTTTTCGAGGCTTCATTACCCAGATCTGGTACGTCTAAAACGGCCGTACTCGGATTCTCTGGGGCCTCTTTGTCAGCTGGGCTGAACATGAAAGTCGAGTTGGGTGGCGAGGCTAGTGGCTCTTTTCGTCTAGGAGAGCCCGTGGGTTGGATTCTGTCTAGATCTGATTTGGATACAAGAGCGACCTTGTACGCCCCAAGGGTTCGTTTAATATCATCCAATATTGTCCAAATAGGCATAATCTGAGCCTCTCCGAATGCATCAATACCTACAATGTGGCCGTATACTTCTCCTGATGTTTGGTGAATAACCCACGAGCCTGAGTCGCCTGGTTTGAGCTCTGCCAGCATGGTTAAATTCCGTCAGGCCATATATTGGGGCTCTGTACTACTTACGAGACAAACCTTCAGGACGATACTCAAGTGTCTCAACAAAATTCTCACAGGGACCAATGGCTAAAGCTGAATGGTTTGATGACACTGTGCCATACTGATGCCCATGGCATGTATGAACAAACACGGGCTGTCCCGATAACCGAGACTCAGGTCCCGCTGGAAACAGGTTCGATTTGAGGGAATGGCCTTGTTCGTCATCATCATCACCCGCATATTGCCAATCTTTGCGGCTTCTCTCTCCATGTAGCATTTTTCTTAGCGAATCCGGGTCATTCAGAACGTTGTCGCCGTCGCCCAGTTTAACAACTGCCCAGTCATGGTTGTTTCCAGCCAATTGTCCTGTTTGTTGAAATGAAGTTGCCACAATAGTTCCAATTTTGATGCCATTTTCTACATCCCCAGTGTCAGGATGTAGAAAAACATCTTGGTCCAACACTTTTTGATCCCGATCCCCAAGGCTAGGGTTTTCGATGCTGTCCATCTCGCTGTCTTCGTCACTCGAATATTCTACATCGGAGATGTCTTTAGGAATTAAGGTAGAGAGCGAATGCCCAGAGGTGATGCCATACGTTGATTGGCTGTTGGTCGTGTAAACTCTGATGAGTCCACCCAAAGTGGCAGGCTTGGTCTTGTCGCCAAGGACCAGATGAATCAAAGCGCCTGCAACGGGCAAAGGACCTGATCTCGATAGTTGAACCAAGTTAACGTCGGCAATATCGGTGCCTGACAGCCGTGTGAAACCTTCCCCGATGAAGTGTAAACCCAAATCATCCCCGAGCGACTCCTTCACATCAGTTCTTTCGAAGAACTTTTTCACTTTTTTCATGATGCGCCTGTCACATTGGATTACAACGCATAGGCGAGCATCGGTTTCATCCGTTCCAATGTACTTCAGCTTCATCAAGATATCTTCTGTGTTGCGGGCTCTTTTCGAGACCACACCCCAAATTGCCTGAGTGTACAACTTTTTGAAGTCAATGTAACGTTCTAGAAGCCTGTCCGGTATGGCTTTATCAATGGCTTTCGGTGCAATCGGGGTGTTGCTTTCGGCTCTTTGCGGAGATGATGCTTGCGATGACGATTGTGATGAGTAGCCAGAATCGCGTGTGGAAACAGCATTTGGTTTCCGAGGCACATGATGATCCGATACTAACTGAGTACTCTTTTTCTTCTGGAGAGATAAAAGAGTGCTGACCATCGATAATTTCTTTACTATTTCTTGCGTATCGACGCCGGTCGATTTAGTCGACGTCTGAGACATCGAGGGCTTCATAATGACCCTATTCCGATGGATGGGATGGGCCTAAGTCACCAAAGGAAGTCGCAACAGGTAAGCAGACGGGATTGTTTTGATTTCAGATATTTTCCCACTGGATTTGTGAGGATTCCGAGAAAATGAAGGATCCGGTAGAGCGGGCAGCGTGGTGCGAGGATGAAGCCAGAAAACTCGACAAGCCCGGCGGGGTTTGAGAGGTAGCCAGTTACAAGGGCGAACCAATGCTGACACATGAGCTGGACGCCTTGCGCCTTCAACAGCACTGCCTCCACAAACAACTGAGACATGTCACGCGGTCCTCCAAGCTTTTATCTCAAATCATCGGTGCCGAAAAAAGACTTAGCGTAGGCAGAATTGGCAAGACATTGCATGCCACCGTTGAAAATGGCATCAAAGGATATACGATACATCGATGATGATGTCTGTCGCCATCTCGGTCAGTTTATGTGGTCTCGGAAGTCTTGTTCTGGGTGCCTGAACGGCTCTGTATGCGTTGAGGAGCTGTGTTTGTCCAAACTCCCCGGTCGCCAGGAACGGTATTTTCAATTTTATCGCGCAGCCTTGTCCACCTACGCAAACAATTCAGCCACAGAAACCTCCCGCGTCTTCAAAACCCATGATGATATATGGAAGGCTATTGGAATCCTTCGGAATGATCCCAATATAACCCGAGCGCAGTTTGTCACCTCGCTACGGTCTAATCAACACTGCAAATACTCGTTAGCCGAGGAGGCAGACGTTCTCAATGCCACAACGCTTGCCGCACAAATCATGACCATGATTGATTCTTCAGCATTACATCATGGATCCGACAGGTTGGAGAAGGGGGGCGCCAGGGTTCACTGGAAAGACGATGTCTCATTTAGCAAATACATCGAGGATGTCTTCCCAACAAGTAACCATTCACTTTTTAGCTATCCTGAAAACGATGCACTGGACTATGTACGTTACAATCTGAGAGCAACAAAGTTGAAAAAGCATCTTGGGATAACCTTTCGACTCACACACGACATTGGAAATCATTTACGGCTACACAGAAAAGACCGGGTATTGGAGATCTTTCATTATGCATCATTTGTCAAAGAACAACTCCGGCTAAGCAGGGGCCCTGGAGATTGGTCCAGTCCTTCAAATTCAATCAAATTGTAAGTTGATAATGTGATCCAACCTGACATATCTCCCACTGACGACTGCCCTGCAAAGTGGTGCACTTCCAAGACAGCTGGTCCTTGAGGTTTTTGATTCCCTGCAGGGCATCCTCTTCCCTCTCTCAGATCCAAAATCCAAGAAATTGCTTCAGTCTCTCATTTCTAGAAATGGATTTGACCCTGAACTATTACATTTCGAGTTTAGTTCAATTTGTAGAGTTGGCGAAGAGAATGTGCCGTATGTTTATTTCGCCGACCGCCTGTCTGACCTATACAACGAGCTCCAAGACCCTTATCCTCAAGGGTGGCTGGAGCGGCGTCTTGAACGAAAGAGTGGTGCCAGATACATGATGATGGCGACATTAATCGGTGTGGCTTTTGCGGTTTTCCTTGGGATTGTATCTCTAGGAGTGAGCTCCTACCAGACATGGATCGCATACCAAGCTTGGAAACATCCTGTTCCTTCTAGCACATGAATTTCTAGCTTTGAAGCTGTCGCAATAATTTTTATTTATCTAATCATATTCTTCAGATGTGCAGCTCTTTGATAGCATCATCTTGCCCACGCGTAATGCGCACTAATCTTTCTTGTCATACAGGTATCCATTACCATCTATTAATCTCTAATAATGGTAGATTTGATAGATTTAGTTCATTTCTATTAATTTCTTACAGCTTAGACTTGGAGTCCTCCTCACGACCCAGCAGGTTGGGGTGGGGGTTGCGGACGGGTCGGGTGACGGCGTAGAAGGCGAAACCCTGGGACTTGGTGGAGAACTAGAAGAATATCAGGTTAATTCATGAATTATTCAACAGCAGGTTGTCACTTTGACAGTGGGGGAGCAACAAACCTTCACCTTGGATCCAACGTGGAAGAAAGCAAAGTCACCGGGAACCAGGTGGTGCTGGATACCAGTGGCCTCATCCTGTTAGGAAGTAATAATTAGTATCGGAAATGATCAAAGGGAAACGTGTGGAAAACATACCAGAACATCGATCTGACCGCTGAGGACATACTTGGTCTCCTCAAAGTTGTAGTGGGCGGGTCGCTCAGGGCCAGCCTCGATCTTGTAGAATCCCGAGGTGAAGTGAGCAGGGGACTCAGTCTTGGTCCTGATGGAGTGGAAGTCGGCAGTGGTCGCGTTCTCGCCCTTGGGAAGGGGGATGAACTCGTGGCCAGCGCCCTTGATGATGGTAAGAGGAACGAGTTTACCAGACACTGCCCAAGGTTAGCGATACAGTATTTCACACGGACACAGTACGTGCTCACTTTTGCTTGTTTTCTAGAGAGATGCAGAGCAAGATGAAATTGGGTTCAGTACGAAGCAGAAGTCAACTAATATAAGCAACCGTGGTACACGTCGGTCGGGGCCGAGACGTCTCGGTCTAATCTCGGTATATGGATCAGATCTCGGATGCAGTCCCGGTATCCACATCCCCGATCCCCCTTCCCCCACAGGATTGCGTTAAGCCGGGGTCGGACATGCTCAATGCTAATCCTATTTAAGTAACAAAATTCGCTAAGAGTACCGATATTTTGAACAACGGGAGTAAAAAGTCCAGAATATCCTTGTGTACTTTCCCTCATTCGTTACCGCCTCATGGACACTAAACCGGATGGGGTCGGAGAGTCGGGGAGCTTCGCCGTGGGCCGCGCTGCCTCAATAGCTCCCGCATACTTGACGCGTCGCGGATCGCGTCAGCCTCTCTAGCTATCACACCTTGAGATAACAGCCGGGCCAAGAGATTCCAATCTCTGTGTGGTCGAGATTACCAAAATGTTCTCCATCCACCCAGCGGCATTGCTATGTCCTTGACAATCACAAAGTCAGCTTATATCCTGCAAATCCGCACCTGGTGTCCCAAAATGTTATCAACATTGGAATATGAGAAGTTATGGAATGGCTGGAAACTCGATGTCGCCCTGCATATTTGCTTCTTTGAACATGGTGCCACGAAGGTTTAGCCAAGATACGGCTCGCGCAGCGAAAATGCCGAGCAGGCCATTAGTAAAGTCGGCAGGGCACACCGCTTTTCTCTTTACGTCCAACCAGAAGCGAGGTTGGCCGACCGAACACGGAGAACCGGAGTCAGAAACCGTCGGGGACGGAGGTTCGGGAGCCAAGACCGTCCAAGGCACGAAGCTCCGGGCCATGCGGGGTTCCGTGCCGGAGAGGGAAATACGCACCTCGAGGAAATCAAGGGAAGAGTGGGAAACGTGAGAATGCGAAGAAGGGGACTAATATATAGTCAAAATACAAGAGGAAGCGGGGAGATAATATGAAATGAGGCCGGCAGCACAAGGGAAGACCTTCCGAGAAATCGGCGTGATCCGGCATGCCCCGGAGGGTCTCCGAATCTATTCCGGAGGGCTTCCATGGAGCATTTGGCGGGCGGACAGCTCAGCGTCATTTATTTAGTTTCTAATTTGGAAATTTAAATGGAAATAAAAATCCCGCTGTGAACGGAAATTTGGTGCATTGCTCTGTTACGAACGAATCCATCAACAAGCATGTTGTCAAAGCTCATGCAAGCACTCAAGGGCTCCTCTCTACCGAAGGGAGGACTAAGTGCGTCATCCCACCACCAATGAGCACACTAGCCTTGAATGAGCCAATCTTAATGTACAAAAGCGATTCAAAGCATTGAAGCATATCATGAGGCCATTCCCGTCTGTGGATTGTCTGTGGCTATTTGGAGAGACAAATTCGGAATTTGGCATTACCATCTACACAAATAGCTCCATGAAGCAACAAATCCGTCGAGTGAAATAATATTTTTTAATAAAAAAAATGAAACAGTTAAGCTATTTTTCAAAGCGGTTTGCCACAAAGAATCCCATCCAGAAGGGTGCAGAGATATCCATTCAGCCTGGTGAAGAGCACAATTTTATGAAGGTGACGTCATTCGTGCATAAAGATATTCTCATCGGGAATTTTTACGTTGCAGTGCAGAAAAAGACCAGGGATAACTGACCCTTGTTCAGATCGCTGGGTGCAACTCTAAAAGTCAAGTCTAAGTTGCATCGCCAGTGTGACTTCTATCCATCTCAAGTCGTGCTTATTCGTTCAATAATCACACATTCATTCGTTGTCAGCCATGCATATTTCTTTTGAGGCGTCATCTATTTGTGCATGGCCGAGCGGCTGAAGGAATGCAAGATGAAAGCGGGGTTTCTGATGCACGTCGCCCATCCTTTTTATTATGGGCGTGAGATGTGATCAAAATCTCTGCCTCCTCAAACTTCAAAACACGACACATTTCATCATCATGGACCAGAAAATCAAGGTTGCTGCGGTTCACGCCGCGCCTGTCTACATGGACAAGGCAGCCACTACTCAAAAAGTCATCAAGCTGATCGAGCAGGCTGGCCAGGAGAACATCGAGCTCCTAGTCTTTCCCGAGGTCTTCATTCCAGGCTACCCGGTGAGTTACTTTGCGTGACCCCTGAATCGTGCCACTGTGTTCAAGGAATCATCACTGACTCGGTCGCCTCCCAGTACTGGGTTCACTGCTATGCGCCCCTCCAACAAGTCGATGCCATCGCAAAGTACGCCGCTGAAAGTGTTGATGTCGAGGATGGAGACGAGATGAGGCGCATCTCAGCCGCCTGCCGCAGCGCTGGCGTAGCCATCAGCCTTGGTGTCTCCGAACGCATCCCCCACGGCTACACCATCTTCAACTCGCAGGTCAACATCGACTCGGACGGTACCCTACTCGGCGTCCACCGAAAGCTACAACCGACCTACAGCGAGCGCCTAATTTGGGCGCAAGGCGGCGGGCACACCCTGCGCGTCTACAGACCTTCGGCATCGGGTCGGCCCTACAATCTCGGGGGTCTGTGCTGCTGGGAGCATACTATGAACGGCGCGCGCCAAGCGCTGATCGCCCAGAACCAGCATGTCCACGCTGGCGCGTGGCCTGGTCTTTCGACCATGCCCGGGTTTGAGGAGACTGCAAACGCCCAAATCGAGGCGCTGATGAAGACACATGCCATGACGGCCCAGGTCTTCACCATCACTGCGTCAAACTACGTTGACGAGGGCTGTTTGAAGTGGATGGAGGAGAATCTCGGCAAGCAAGATCTCGTCAAAGCCGGTGGTGGCTGGTCCTCCATTCTTCACCCCTTCTGCGCCTTCCTTGCAGGACCGCACAGTGGCGATGAGGAGAAGCTGCTGACGGCAGAGATAGATTTGTCGCAGCTCAGACAGGTCAAGGTTTGGCTGGATGCTGCGGGACACTACCAGCGGCCAGAGGTGCTGCAGTTCGGCGTCGACGCACGACCGCTGTGGTCAGATGAGAAGAAAGGCACTGAGCCCTCATTCAATTCTGAAAGGATTAACAGAGACGAGTCGGGGCTGTCAAGCCCGAGATCCGGCTGGCACTTGGTTGGTCCGTGATGTTGGAGCGCATTGTTGATCGATGCGGCGCAAAGTATTGCAAGATTTGAAGTTACTAATACGTAGTTGACAATTGATATTTTTGTTGTTCAAACTTTTAGGGTTAATTTAAAATCTAAAAGTCAATCGAACGCTTGTTTAAAGTGCAATTAATATTCAAATTGCATCCATGAATCACGATCTTGAGATCACTTCAAAGTGCCGTGAAAACTACATCTCACCATGAACAATCAGATACAGACGACGTCTCGGCCTGTTCCTAACAAGACTCTCCAAAGGTCATCCTAATCAGGATATGTCTAAGGACCAATTTTTATGATCCTTTAGAGATGGGTAGTCTCGAGCCAACCTTTTGACAGACATCAAAGCTGAAAATCTAGCGATGCAGGATGACAACTCAGCAGTGGCGGTTGATAACTAGTGGTGAAATGATTCTCCCTATCGATAAGCCGATAAGATGAGATAACGAGTTTGATAAATTGATAAGGGTGGATGAGGTCGTCACGTGTGAGCAGGTATGTGAGTACAGGGTAGCGGCTCAATTATCGGGATCCTCGGTCCGCTCTCGGGCACAACGGTCCGCCCCAGCTGCAAATGGAGCAACGATGTATTTAAAGCAAGGATTGGCAACTAGTGGTGCTTGGGGATGTATGTTACGTGAGTGGCTTGTTGTTGAAAGGTCCGTATTGTTGTGCCGCGCGTTCAGACGCCATACCGTGCGATCAAACAAAAGCTAATATTCACCTCCTAGTAAGAGACGAAAGTCATGTGCTCAAAGTACTCTTATAAGTTCGACTTCATGTTACCACATGGAACATCCCTCAAAAATGATTTTTGCCGATCTAAAAACGGTTATTACACCAACTTCATCCAAGGCAAATTGGAAGGGTAAAATCACGTGACTATACACATTATCACCACCATCGTCAGTTCGTGAGTCCCCCGCATTTTCAATCAAACGAGGGGCCAATGAGCGCCAAGCAACCATATCTGAGTTCAGCTAGCCTGACCGTCATGATACCGGTTAGTGTGCTGGACTGGAGTATTTGATGGCCGTTGACCCCGCGAATCATTTCCAAACCTAAGGGTCGCTTTTGTTAGTACATTTTTTGTTTTTTTGTACATTTTTAATCACCAGTGTGAGCCATTTTGAACGGACCGTCAAAATGCCCACGGTGACTGAACCAACCCCGCGAAATCCCAGGAAGCGAATTACGCTTGCCTGCAATGGCTGCCGGGCTAAGAGAACAAAGGTAACAAATGAATAGAAAAAAGAAGAAGAAAAAAAAAAAGAGGAAAACAGACACAAAAATAAGAAAGAGAGAAAAAGAAGTCCATATTGCGCGTAAATTCTGCCTCATGTTGATTTTTGGTCTTCTGACTTGTAAATTGTATAGTGCGATGGACACCAGCCCAGCTGCAGTGCCTGCAGTTACCGCGAACAAGACTGTGAATATACTCAAGCCGAGAGCAAGAGAAAGTGCGTGCAATCTGATGCCAGGTTTTTCAAAATTTGCTCACCAGATGATAGACGACCCAGTAATGCATATATCATGGCTTTAGAGGCGCGTGTTGCAAGTTTGGAGAAGAGACTTGCGCTGGCGCTGGGGACGACGGGGCCACTGCCTCCTGATGGTGTTGGAGACTACTGCGAGCACGAGGAGACGATTGTCGTCCCGCCTGGCCCGTCAGTTATTCCCGAGCCATCCGACGAGACAGGAGAAGAACCCGTGGATGAGCTTGCAGACGCGCTTGGCTGTTTTACGTTGGGGGATGCAGGAGAATTGCGCTTCTTTGGCGCTTCAAGCAATTTCGACATCATTCAAAATCACACCCTCAAGATACCGTCTTCTATAGAAGCACGGAATCGTGGCATAGCGGTGGCTCAGCTCTCGCCGGGCTACTTTGAGCCTCCCGACGAGCTCCGGGACCATCTACTCGGCCTGTTCTGGAAGTGGCAAAATTCATGGCAATACATTGTCCCCAGGGAATCGTTTGTCCAGGACCTGTACGTGGAAAAGTCGGGACGCTTCTGTACGCCGCTTCTCTTGAATGCTGTACTCGCTCTCGCATCGCGCTATTCACCCAGGCTCGAGCTAAGAGCAGATCCTGGTGATGCGAACACGGCGGGAGAGGCGTTTGCTACGCAAGCCAAAATCATGCTTCACTGCGAATACGAAGCACCGACGACATCTACGGTTCAAGCAACTGCGCTCCTTGGGTTGTTTTTCGCCTCGATAGATAACGAGGGGCTCGGGTTCATGTACATTGGAATGGCGACGCGAATGGCCATGAACCTAGGATTGCAGTCAGATTGCACGGCTTATGCAGCGAAAGGCTTGGTTTCTGAAGAGGATGTCGAGGCGCGGAACGTTGCATTTTGGGGAATCTACGTGCTGGACAAGTAAGTATGATGGCTGAACGATGTCAACGAGTGATCTTAATCAAGTTAAATAGGCTGTATTGCCTTGGCATGGGACGACCTGCGAGTATCCAGGAGTACAACATCACGACGACGAAGCCAAAGGGGAAATTCCCACCCGTTTCGTTTCTCACTGATGAGCAGGCAAAGATTTCGCAACCGTTTCCAACCTCGCACATCAACGAAAACGCCATGTACACGTGCGAAATCATGATTATCACGTCAGAAGTCATTGACCAACTGTAAGAAGGCAAACCCTCCGGCCAGGAGGAAGAGGAAGGAAGGGATAGGAGTCGCCGAGCTGACTGTTTCCAGATATGCGCAGCAATCCTCGTGGACATATCGGGAAAGAGAAGAACGCGTCATGAAGACGCATCTGCAAGCCGTAAAGTTCTTCGATAAGCTCCCGAAATCGCTTAAAATTTCCGAGTCCAGCTTGCAGCCCTCAGCCCCATACGTATACCAACTCCAGTTAGTTACCTACCTGCCTTTCCTGGCGACACTCGACTTGTTGCGGCTGACTTTTTTTTTCCTAGTTTGCAATACCACCACTCAATTATTTTGATACATAGACCATTCTTCAAAGCCTTGCATCGAGGCCACAATTCGGTGGAATATGATCCGGAGGGCAAGGATATTCACTCCCGGTTTTGCAAAGTCTCCGCCGTGAAAATCTCGAGGATTCTTCGCATATATAGGAACAACTACACAAATGTAAGTGTCCATAACGAAATACAAATACCTGAAAAACCAATGCTGACGGCATGCAGCGCTGCATGCCCATCTCGGCGGTCCATCCCACCTTTACGGCAGCCATCATCCTGCTCCTGGACGTCAAAGCGTCAGGGTCCAGCGGCAGCAGCGAGTCGATGCGGTGCCTGTGCATCTGCATCAAGGCCCTGTACGAGATGAACACCAACTGGGACTGGGCGAACCGGTCGGTCCGGGCCATCCGGTCCCTGGCGGCCCAGTGGGAGGTGGAACTGTGCCCCAGCCTCGCCGAGGAGCTGAGCCAGGAGAACCTGCACCAGTTCGAGCTGTACGAGCGGGGGTGTCTGCCGCACGGTGGCGGCCAGCCGAGCGACCCAAGTGCCGCCGGCGGGGCCGAACATCAGACGACGTTCCCTGCTGAGGCGTTTGACGACATTTTCGGCGCCGCGTGGACGTACGATCAGAACCTGACGAACCTGGCGTTTAACTTTTTTGACGAAAATTAAGCATCAAAGTATAGGGCTTATTTAGTGTAGTTGTATCGAAACTGGATAGGAAGCGGGATGAAAAAAAGAAAACAAGAAAATACTTTCTAGGCGTACATGGTATTAACTGGATGGACCGTTGCCTCCCTTTCTCTCTCACTTAAGCCACGTAGTTGGCCTCCATCCACCCTCCGTCCACGTACCACTCCTGCTTGGTGATGAACTTGCTCTCGTCACCGAGGAGGAAGGCAATAGTCGCGGCAATCTCCTCGGGCTTGGAGTAACGCTTGATAATGGACGTTAGGTTGTCGTCCTCGGTCATGGTCCACGTACCCGCGCCGTTGGGCAGATGCAAGGGCTGACGAATCATGTCGGTGTCAATGCATCCCCTGCGAGGTTATTTGTTAACTCCCGGAATAGGTAAACGAGAAGGAGGAAGAGAGAGACAGAGAGCTGGAAATAAAAATGCAACGTACGGGCACAAGAGGTTGACTCTGATTGGGTTCTTGGGGTACTTTGCGCCCCCCTCAAAGGCCGCGACCTGGCTGAGGCCGCGAATGGCGTTCTTGGAGGCTGCATATGCACCCATGTTGCCGGATGCGTACTTTACCTGCTGGCTGCCGCAGTTGACAATGCTGCCGCCGGGCTTCATGTGCTTCATCTCGTACTTGATGCTGTTGAATGTGCCAATGACGTTGACGTTGAGCATCTCCTTGAGCTCTTCAAGGTCGAGCTCCTCAATTGGATGGATGCTCTTGTTCATCCTGGCTTTTTGCCGGCAACGAAACACCTCACATGTTAGCCAATTCCAATCTTTTCCAAGAGCATCCTGTTCGCTTGATAGACGCGCGGGGGAGGGGGGGGGCAGAGGAGGAACCGGACGCCACTTACCGGCAACGTTTGCTGCGCCGTCGAGTTCGCCCCATTCAGCAACGGTGGCCTCGATCCAGCTCTGCACATCTTCCGGGTTGCTGACGTCGACGGGGAACCTCATCACGCGGCCCTTGACGTCGGGAATGTCCCGCTCAATCTCGGCCACGGCCTTGTCCAGATTCTCCTTGGACGTGGCCGCCATCGACACCTTGGCCCCGCGCACGAGCAGGTAGCGGGTGAGGGCGAGACCGGCACCGCGGCTGGCGCCGGTGACGGCAATTACCTTATCTTGGAACGGGTACGGGTTGGCCATTTTTGGTTCCTTGTTTTCTTCTTTCTTTTCTTCTTTCCTTCGCTTTTGGTCTACTTTCGTAAAATATCAATCTGAAATTTGAGATACCGTCAGGACAAGAAAGTCTAAAGGTGCGCACAGGGCTAGATCTGATTTCTTATATGCCCAGGGCCCCCTCAATTTCGCCGCGTTGGTTGCGGTAGTCGCCAATCTAGTCCTTGTTGCCATCCCCCCTTTAGAACCTAGCGAGAGGCGATATGGGGAACCCAGGGATCGGACCGTGACAAGGACGTTGGGGAGATCCTCTAGTATCTTGGCCAGGGGGGCCTACTCGCCCGCCTCCCCCCCCTTGTTGAGTTGGATCAAGGCTTCGAAGAAGGTGTCATGGAGTCAATCGCAAAGCGGTATCCCGCGACTCGCCACTAGGCTATATCCGGGCCCCCCTCGAATCGAGCTCCCGCACCGAATTGCCTAGCAGAGAAGTCAAAGTCTTTGCTTTTTCCCCTACGCGCTTCGGGGATAGGCGGGTGCAACGGTTTCTTATTCGAGCCCTGGCCCACTTGTTTTCTCGCCAGAACGTTGCAGTGCGTGTTTCCATTCGCCGCAGCTGAGAATGTCCCCCGACAACGGCCTGCATCTGGGCCATGCAGGCCGAATCCCTGCCTTCCCGAAGCCCCTGAAGGATGAGCCCAAGGACGGGGCCGCGCCGTCGCGTGGGCGCCCGTTTCCGACGCCGCCCGCCGTTGACGCCGTGTTCCTGCGTGACCCTTGCGCGCCGTCATTGGCTTCGCAGCCGAACCGTCGTTTGCCTTTACCCTCTTGGTCCGAGGGTCGCCGTCAACTATCACTTCTTGCGCCGCCCTGGCACATTTGGGGGGAGGACGCGCGATCAGCTGTAGATACGATGCAACGCAACCCCCCTCTGACGGCCTTTTGCAGGGATCTTTTGCCTCTGTCGGATTTTTCTTCAGCTCGGCGCGGGCCTTGCGCGGTTTTCTGCGGGAAAAGAAGAAACAGAAGAAGAAAAGAAGAATCCCAACATGGCCTGATTTTTCCTTCCTGAGGGACCGGCTTCGAATTGCTTTTCGCATAGCGGAAAAAGCAGCGTTCCTGTCACAGGCATGCAAGGCGCCTCGAAACGAAACGCCTCTAGGTCCGTGGCCACGTCAAGGTGGATCGCGGACAGGCACAAGGGCTTGAAGTCGCGAAGCCACCCGAGCCCTGGAAAACAGGTTTCCCACTAAAAATGGACACTAGATGGCGACATTCTTGGTGGCTACTGTGAAATTATTCATGACATACGAGACAAGAGAGAGAGAGAGAGACGTTGGTGTTCGCAAGCTAATGCATCCTGCTCTCCACCATTCTCTCTCTCCCGCCACCAACATCATTACAGCCAGGGGTGTATGTAAATTGATTGCAGGGAAGAATCTTCCGATTCCCACAGAACCCGCTCCCCCCAGCAATCTTTTTTTCTTTCAGCTCCTCGCGCAGCCCGCACACATGTCTTTCCAGGGTAGCATTCTTCGTACACACAGAGGGATGGGATTTGCTGCAGACTCGTCAAGGCGAGCGGCTGATAGGTCACAACGGGCAGCACACAACCTAAAAAAAAAAGAAAAGAAATGCAACTCCACACCTTTGCGTCGGTTTGATAGGGAAGACCCTCGTGAAACTGGGTTAGGCAGGACTGGACACGCCGGTCTAATGACAGCGCGTTACAGCCTGGCCCTGAAAAAAAGAAAAAACAAGCAGAAGCAGCCAAGGCTTGCGCCGTCCCGCTGCAGATCCTCGCATTGGCGTTGATTCTGGCATGCCATCTGGGAGGGGACCAAAATGATAGATAATGTCGTGACCAGTCGCTCAATCTTTTTTTTTCGGTCGTGTGTCGAGTCTGGATGAAACGAGCGTGCTTGATTGTGTCGACCTCAACAACTACACAACACAATGTCTAGCGACGGTTACATGATGGCTCCGCCCCCGGGCGAGGACCGGTGGGCTGCAGGAACAATGGCCACGACTCAGCGCACCATTGGGGCCGTGTTGTTCACTTTTTCTACCGTCATTTACGTCCTGAGGATATTCACTCGCCTTCGGTTGATGAAGAATTCATTACGCTTGGACGACTGTAAGAAGTTCATGTCTCATTTATCAGATTGCTGGTCCTGACAACTCGGTCCAGATCTTACCGGAGCAGCATTGATCTGCTGCTGGGTCTTTTATGGCTGCACAATGGGCAGTAAGCTTAACCTCCTCTCTCCTGATCCCCCACTTTGATGCTCACCTAGTGTAGTGGTTTCCTTTGGAGGATGTGCCAAAAACTTCTGGCAAGTGACACTGGCAGAGTATGAAACACTACTCAAGGTACGTTGAAGATATTCCAAATAGTCTGTCTCCTGGTTGCTGATCCACCTTGTGTCTAGTGGACGGTCCCGGTCAACATCTTCTACATGCTATCCTCCGACATTGCCAAGGTCTCACTGCTATTCTTCTACATGCGGCTCTGCCCCGAAAGAAAATTCCGAATCACAGTCCAGATTCTCGTCGCATGTTTTGTGTCGTACGGAATCATCTATGCATTCATCAGCCTCTTCGGCTGCCGACCGATCTATGCCGCCTGGAACCTCGAGGCCCAAGCAACAGGAACATGCATCAACAAGTTTAGATTCTTTTTGGCCGCATCTGTTGCCAACGTCGTCATGGACTTGATTATCCTGCTGCTGCCGCTGCGAATCGTGATTCCTCTACAGATCCCCACACGCCAAAAGATATCGCTTCTGATTCTCTTTGCCACCGGAGGCTTGTGAGTTGCCATTGCCCCCACCCCTCCTACAGATAATGGACAATGCGCTAACTGGGGATAGTGTCATTATTGTCGCCACATACAACTGCGTCCTCACTGTTCACCTCTTCAGCAGCGAAAACTACACCTGGGGCCTCGCAAACGAGCTGTCATGGATGTACGCCGAGCTTACAGGCTGTGTGGTCTGCGCCTCAGCGAGCTCCTTGAAGCCTCTAGTGGTGAGACTCCTGCCTGGCATATTTGGTTCTCGCATGGGCAGCTACGGCAACTCGGGCTCGTCGGGCGTCTCGCAAAAGGCCCCCAAGGGGTCTTTTGTATCCAAGAACCGAATGCAGTTTAGCCGTCGGGCAAACGACGCTATAGAACTAGAGTCTGCCGATGACGCCGACTCGGCTAAGAAGCCCTTTGACGATGATGAAGCGAATCTGTGGAGAAAGCCAGGAAAGGATATCGAAGAGGATGCAGGGCGTAATGACCAAGTTTCGGCGCCTATCAGAGAAGTGAGGGCCTATGCGACTTCACCAGGCAAAGACTTTGACGGGCCACTTGGCTTACCAGACAAGGGTATCAGCGTTGTAGTGACGGCTGAGGTCATGTATAGCAACAGAGAATGAAAAGGGTTGAGCAAATCAGTCGTTTGAAAGCATGCATTTAGTATTTGCAAAATGACGAAGTAATGATCAAGATTTACCAGAGACGTTGCCATTGAGCCAGATAATTGTTACCATAGGATTGTTTATAGAAATTGATACCTTAGATCAAATCCACCTCATTCGCAAGCACAGCAATCTTCATCTCGTGAATGGATATTGACCTATTTGAGATACTTTACTCATTGTTGTTACTCCACAACCCTTTTCACTTCATCTTATCTGCACGATCACATTTGGTGTTATCAAGACCACCAACCGCAGAAACTAGATTAACCCGTGTGAAGTTCACGTAATCAGTAGGATAGGCAAGCAAGTGATGAAGGGGGAGAAAGGCGATGTCAGTATCAGTGTCGCTAGAGCCGCTCATAACGTTTCTTTCCACGTCGCCGCCCTCATCTTTGCCCTGCCACACGGCATTCTTAATTCTCAACTTACATTGGATTAAGAACACCATTTATTATATTGGGCAACGAGAGCTTCTAGGCAGAGAGGTAGATTAGTGTAATGTGAGTTTACGGCGGTCGTATGCAACGAAGGTGGTGGTAGCAAGAATGAGTTCTTGGCACATCATTCGGAAAAATAGTGGTGTTGAGTATATTTTGATTCACCTGACACGAGTGCAATGTGATAACCTGCAAGGGAAGACTCTACTACATCGATATATCTGGACTTGCTGAAAGAAGCCTTTCTCACGTTGCCCAGCTCGAAATATCCCACAATTTGGCGGCCCATGCTAAGTCCACCATATTGATAATGCCCCCTATTGTACCCGCAATGGCGCCTATCTTGATGTTAAGAATCACCATATGCATTATTGAAGTCCACGTAAGAGATTGAGCAGCCTCTTTAAAACTCATGTAACCACGCTCATGCTGGCTGGCAGAAACCGCTGGACTTAGAGATATAATAGGCCGCTCATCAACTGGAAGAAGGGATGTTTCAATGCGTACTAAGATCAAGTTTGCAGGGATGGAGAGAATGAAACAGCAGATGCTTGAAAATACCACTAGGGCAGGCGAATTCGCAAGTAGATCGGAAGAAGTGCCTGATCGACCTCGCACAAATTTGAACGCATACCCCCACATGATTTGACCTAAAGCCTCGATCGTTAACAAGATCAAGATTGGGGGTGCGACTGCCGTGTACATCGTTCTCGTGGGCAAAAGTCGCCTCCAGAAACTCCTCGAGCTTGGGAAAGTTATTGTCGTATGAACCCAGACAACGTGGAGCGGGATAAAGATCGCTGGTAGCAGGATACTGGCAGCGAATCCCAAAATTGAAGGAAGTAGGTTGGCGGCATACAAGGCCAGTGCTTTTGCGATAAACCACATTGCATAAAAGCCCAAGCCTCGAAGAAGAGAGAAGGGCTTTTTGATGGAATAGAGCAAGCGAAGCATGGTCCTGATGGAGTAGCTGACGGCGCGAGGCCCGGGTTGGGCATTCTTATCTTGCGGGGAAGTTCCGTCGGCATTTTGCTCGACAGCCTGACCCAGCTCGAGATTCTCGTATATGGGTGCTTCGAGGTCCTCTGCGGCCGCCAGAAGAGGGAGGACAGAGGCGAAGGTGTATAAAAGCTGGAGGGGAGTCATTAGCGCTTGGAGCGACAAATGCCGCAACGTGTTACGCAGAGTCTACTCACAAAAACCGCTATGGGGAGTACGAAGATGAGGTTGAAAGCGAACCAGGCAACTTGGCTGATGGTCTCTAACATGATGGCAGTGTAGCAACGAGGGCTTGGTTAGTTGCAGAAGAGCCGACGTCAAGCCCGGCTGGAGAAAAGGCAGGCGAGGCTTTAGTATTTGAGCGATGTCGTGGCGCAGCTGAGAGAATATGCAGTAAATGGCGCCAACTTGGCGATCTGTTTCAGCTCCTGATATTGGGCGGCGGTGCAGGTTGTTGGTTGGTACCATGAAGCACGAGAGTGGGTCGTCACAACGCCAGCTCAGTATGTTGTTGGTTGATACTCTCGATTTTAGTCTGTGCACACGCTATAAATAGAAGTGATGTTGGTCGACGAGTTTGTTGTGCCTCAATCAAGCCAGTACATGCCTAGCTTTGTAGCCCAGAGGGGTTGGGAGCTTGTCGGTGAGACTCCGAGCGATGTTCTTTTTTCGCGTTCTGGTGCTCTGTGGACTTTTGACGAAAATTGGTTAAATTTTTGCATGTCATATGTCAGCTTGGTTCAACGGTGTGTGAATGTGGGAGCCCGCTGCTAACATCGTCTTGATCTGAATAACCTCTTAGAGCAGCTACGGGGGAGCTGGGCGATGGGTAGAGGGAATCATGACTCTTCAGAAGCCCTGATTAGTCTTGCCTTCAGCTGTAGCTGCAAGAGGTTAATAATGACTAATAGAGGCATTGGAGACTACGAGTCCTTATTTGACTCTTGTTTTAGGCGTGCGTTTCTGACCTTTCTGAGAAAAGAAAAGTCACTACCATAGATAGAGCTATTTATTTGTTGTAAAAAAAGAGTTCTGCGAGCTTAATTGGAGTAGAATTGCTTGAGCGAAACGATTGATGAGTGGGCCGAAGTCCACTGAAATCAAGACCAAAGCAGAGCTTGCATGCATGGTGAGTGCGTTTGAGTCATTATTTTTCGCAATTAAAGGTGGTAAAATAACATTATATTATGCTTTGGAAGGATTTGTGGTCTAAGCACGGCCGTTACTACGTTTGGTTGAATGGTATGCCAAGCTGACCATGCTCGCCTAGCTCGGCTAGGTTCATTGGTCCCTCACTACATGTAGCGCTGACCGCACTACTAAAATTAACAAAGAAATGTAACTTGCAACAATGAATGCAACTTGTGTACTAGTATTTATTTACCTTATGATTACGCTTGAATGAAAATGGAAATCTCCATGGATGCGAAAGGAAGGGGTCTTGCAACCATAAGTTCGGAGTTAGTATTTTGGTAAAAACAAAGGCAACCACGGCTACTCCAAGGATGACTGCTCCTTTATTTCTGTCTCGGTAATTCTATTTTTGCCCTATTCAAGTTGATTTGAAAATTCTGTAATTGGTGTGAGAGCGAGATGTAGTATGAATGCATGTTGCGCTTCAGGCCAAGGAGCTCGCGATGGCCAAGTGTGTTATTGGACGAGATCGGGGCCAAGCCGCGTTGATGTCAGATTGTGTGAGAGAAAGGCAACACCAAATTCAATCTATGCGGAGTAAAACAGTTGTAGCCATATTGGAGAGGTTATGTTAAATATCCCCACTGCGTCCACCATACCGAGTGGAATAATCACACTAACCATCTCATCAATATACTTTCCTTTGTCATTTCCTTCGTGATTCCCTTTGTCAATTTCCATCTGCTACTTGTAAAACGTCAAATAACCATGAGGTGCTTACGAATAGCAACCTTCCTTGCGCTTGTGCTTCTCGGCGCAAAGCTTTCCGATGCGCAGTACAGCATGCTCTGTCCTTCTAATTTCCCAGGCTACAATTGCTGCCCTGCTACGCTGGGAGATGACGGGTTTTCTGTCCACGTTTGCGGGCCAGGTGCGTTACTGCTACGAGTTAAATAGTTTCCGTGCCACTAACAACAATGCCTAGACCAACCATGCTGCGGAACTGGCTGCTGCGACCCGGGATGGACTTGTGGGACGGATGTGCAATGCCATCCTCCGAATAGTCAGCAATCCACCGCTCTGCCTCCAACTTCTGCTATTACTACTGTCGTCATGACCAGCACAACTACTACCATCATATCTCCCACAATATCTACGACCTCCGTCATCGTAACGACAAACTCTGCCGGGCAGACGACCACTATTTTCCCAACAACATCTACCACTACCACTACCACCTTGCCTCCTGGCCAAACCACATCAACAACGGCTACGACAGCGTCCTTTACTACCCTCACCAATCCAGATGGACAGACAACTACCATACTGCTGCCTCCTCCAGTGACAACCACTGATTCAGCTGGCCAACCTACAACGATTGTTTTCACATTCCCAACCCCCGTCACGACTACCAACCCAGATGGTCAACCAACAACGATAATACCGCCCCCGGTCACCTTCCCCCCAACGACCACAACTGGTTCAGATGGCCAACCCACGACAATAATCCCGCCCCCATTCACATTCCCGACTCCGCCTGCCAGCACTGCTACCACTGCTACCACTGCGATACCTACATTTTCATTTCCCACTCCGATTACCACCACAAACTCAGCTGGTCAACCTACCACGATACCGCCAATTTTCACTTTCCCCCCAACAACCACCACCGACTCCAATGGCCAAACGACAGTCGTGATTCCTCCACCTTTTACATTTCCCAGTCCAATCACTACAACGAATTCGGATGGTCAGCCAACGACGATTGAATTTACGGTGCCGACCCCAATCACGACTACCAACTCGGACGGCCAGTCTACTACCATAATTCCGTCCGCCATTACATTTCCCACAGTGACCACCACTAACTCGGCCGGTCAGACCACAGTCATTATCCCACCGCCGTTGACATTCCCGACACCCCCGACGACCTCATCAATTATTATACCTCCGCCCTCCTCATTGTCTTCATCCTCATCATCCTCAACCACTCAGCTCGGCGCTTTCATACTTCCCGTCTTCACGCCTGTTGGAGACCCCCAACCCGTAGACGATGGCGTGATTATCCCTTGCAACCTGTGGTTTTTCAGCATTTGCATTCGTTGGGATAAGATAGACATATCCGGGTGGGAGATTGTCATCCCGCCAGGTGTCTACCCACCGTAAGTGCCTTGCTCTTTATTTCATCAGCGTCTAACACTTCGCTAGAGGGCCACCTCCACCATTCACATCCAGGCCTGGGGATGACTTTGAGATCCACATCACAGGGACATTGCCTGAATGGCCTGAGTACACGTGAGTAATATGTCTGATGCTGGTTATTTCCACCTGACATCCATGTTTTAGCGTCAAGACAAGTGGCAGGCCCACCTTTTCATCACAGCCAACAAACTGCGAAACGGAATCAGCCGAGATGTGCGTCACCAGCACTTCATTCGGGGTCAGTGTTTCCAGCACATCGACCGTTACGACTGCGACTCAAACAATTTCGACCTGTGCTACGGTGTTTGGTTGCAAAGTCACGGACAGTGCTTCATCCACAACGACCGCGACGACAGAGACTCCGACTGCTACGCCACTTCCCTATGCTGTGTACCCCATGGACGGATCAGATGCAAGCCAAGTCAGTTCCATCGAGGCCCAGCTGACTCTGCTGGTCCAGAGCCCAACAAATTTCAAAGCCGCAAAATATGACAATTTCGGTGTGCTTTTTTGGCGGCTTAACATGACTACCGACCAGGCCGGTGGGCTTCGAGGATTTCCCAATGTAGGGACTGGGGAGCGCGGGATCAACGAGAAGCCTACTAACTCGGCTTCAATAGGTAGCTTCTGTCCTTGAAGAGTGTGGCAGTGATGAGCTGCCTTGCTACGATCCCACGACAGATTTAAATTACCAGGAAAACGCAGAGGATCAGCTAACATACCTCTCGTGGCCCAACCGCGATCCCCGTGTGCCATTTGAAGCTCTCCAGAACCAGTACTTCTTTGATAGTAATCTGGGAGCTGATGTGCCCGTTTGGGTTATTGATACCGGGGTAACAAGGCTTCATCCAGTAAGAAAGCATCGTATCAACCAGCTCTGTCTGAGATATTCGGCTAACCTACGATCTAAGGAGTTCGACATGATAGACGGCAAGATGGAAACCATCAATCTGTTGCCAGATTTTGATGGTATTTTTCGTGACGATGATTCATACACAGATCTTGACGAAAAAGAAATCAGGAAGGCTCACGGAACCGCAATGCTCAGCCTTGTTGCAGGAAGGACTTTGGGAGCGGCCAAAGAGATCAAAACATACAACGTTCGACTTCCTCGATTAAACCGTGATGGCTACTTCACGCCGCAGCAATTTCTGGAGGTATGCGCGAATGCTGCCAATCGCATGACTGGAAACGCAGATGGAAAAACTTCTGGTATAGTGTTGATGGCGCATTATTACCCACGCCGGGTATTCGTCGAAACCACAAACGAAGAAGGTTCGCCGCCTACGACGACCGACAATTCGTTGGGGTTTGATCTGGATCTCCAGAGAATCGTAAAGGTTATGACTGCCAAGAGCTATTTTGTTATACTTCCAGCCGGAAATGAGGCAGTGGTCAGCATTGATGGATTTCCCCAAAACTATGGAAAGACAACCGATGCAGGGTATGACCCAACTTTGTTGATCGTTGGGGCCATCAAACCAGGACAGCCCACAGGAGATAGATTCGTGTACGGCAGCATTGATACAGCAGCAGGATTGCCACACGTCTACGCACCAGGAGACGAACTCCAAGTTGCTGAGGGGAACAGTTTTCTCTGGGAGAGTCGAGGATTAAACAGGGAGGGCAGGGGAACCTCAGACGGTAAGAGAATCCACTTCCCAATTGACCAGTACTACACGAGCAAAAGGTACTAATTTCAACGAAAAAAAAACAGCTGGTGCCATTACAGCTGGTATGGCTGCGACCTTGCTTAAGCAGATACAACTTGGCCAGCTGAAGAACGATGACGGATCGCTGGTTCAGGATTCGCCGCAGTCGCTCAGGGATTACATTGTCAAAAAGAGCTGGTCTAGAGGCGCATTTAAAAATTTCCCTTCGGTCACGGCTGAGAGGAATGGAATTTGGAACGGCATCGACCCCACGAAAGAAGGCGCATGCAAATGGGAACCGAACCCCCTCCGGCGCAGAGAAGACGCCCCGGAGTGCCCTATGTAGTCGTCTTCACCCCTCAAAACCTACTTCGTTGTTGACTAGGACCGTTAATCTGTCTTCAATGTAATTCGCAGATTCAAGCCCTCCCCCCTTGCCAATCTTGTGAATCCTTGCTCATCGGATGTCGGACAAAGTACAAGTATTTTCCGATGTGCCGAGATGAAGCATTTCAATGCCGAAATATTTCCAGGCAGACCACAACATTATGAATCTCGATGCAAGGGTTAAAGTTGCAAATTTGAACAGTGAAAGAACGGGCTTTGTTACAAAGGCTGACTTCCGAGAAATCTGGCATTAATCGCTCCACATTCACCACTTTGAACCGTTGCTGGCATCATAGAGTCAAGGACAAGGGCACTTTTGGCTCTGGAGATAACAATTGAGATTTTCTGCATCCTTATGATTTGCTCATGGCCAGTTTTAAAAAATCTATGTGGGGTCTCAATGATGTCAAGATGGGGACGGTATTCCGGGCATCTTGCTGACTTGGTTAACCTGTTTGGTAATTTCACATGGAACGCGTCATGTTGGCTCCGAGTCGCCGCTGACTCAGCATGATCAACACAGGTGAGCGTGGCGAGCCAATCCATAAGCCAGGCCGTCCGCCACATGAGTGGACCAACTCAAGCGAAACCGAGCAACGAGACCCGACGTGCCTGAGTGCAACTTCAAGAGCCCACGGATCAATTCTTCCACCTGCGAGGCAGCGGGTCGGGACTATCGCTGTCCTAGCCGGAATTTTCTAGATATCCGAATGCCGACGACGGATGGTACAGGTCATGTTGGACGCTGGGAACGACGCGAAAACTTGAATTTTTTTCACTTGGCCAACCAGTGAAAGTGCAATTAATTAATGACCCCATTCCGCGTCGATCAAGACTCGGCATTTGACCCTTGCAGCTCGGGATGTGGGGTCGGTGTATTGGTTGAGATTCCCCGCTCTCTCGGCATTCTCTTCCTGCTTCTGCCAGTTGACTTTACCCGTTTTTGCCTTTGGACATGAGGTGTGGTTTGACCAAGCGTTACGTGGCACGTATTTCAGATCAAGCCTTCTCAGAGGCGCCGAGCCGGGCGCAACTGTACCCGTACATTCAATTTTCATCCCCCAAGGTGGTTATTTCAGTAGTAAATCATCACTCTTGCTTGTGGTGTTTGCTCTCGGGAGGTGGCGAATCCCAGATCGTTCAGGGTGCTCCCTAGATTAGGGAAAGGAGAACCCGAAAGTCTAACTTCTTATATTGTGGGGGATCTCCACGACCTAAACGTGGGGCTTTCGCTCTCGTATAATTCGCTTCTCCTCACTAGTCTTTGTCTCATGCCAAAACTGCCCAGGGGAGTATCTCGGAGGATAGAAGGACCCGAAACCTCCGTGGTAAAATAGACTGCTGTCTATGATGTAGGATATAATAATTCCCAGTTTCCTATATAGATCCGTCGTGTTTCTTTCACGCTTTGCACAAGATCCAGCGACATCCCCTTCATTCCTACTTTTCTTCGATTCACAGGAAAAAAATATTTGACGGATTTTAACGCCCAAGCAAGCCACGATGGGGCTTGCTAGCGATTTACTGAACCTGGGCATGGGAGCCTACGTGTCCGGCGTTGTTCTTCTTGTGGCCGCAGTAGCTTTGAATTGGATTCTTCCCGTCCTGCACGGGCTGGTTTTGTCTCCCACAAAGAAGATTCCAGGACCATTTTGGGCTCGAGTGACACAGTGGTGGGAATATCGCCGCGTTATAAAAGGACTTTCGCATTTGGATTATCTCGATTTGCATAAAAAATACGGTTTGTGGCCTCTGTGGGTACTGCAAACAAAGTTACTGACGCCGGACCTATACTAGGCAGCGTTGTGCGAGTCGGCCCAAATCGCTACAGCTTTGGTGATCCCGAAGATGTTAAAATCATATACGAGCTGGGACGCTCATTCCCAAAGAGCAATTTCTATCGGCCACTACAATTAGACGACCCAACGACGCAAAACATTTTTGTCATCAGCGATCAAGCACTGCATAAGGAGAGGCGAAAAAGCATCAACTCTCTTTATACTATGTCAGCCATGAAGTCTTATGAGCCTCCTATTGAGAGAATGACTTCGGTTTGCTTACGAAAGCTGCGTCAATTTGCTGATGAGGAGCGTCTTTTTTCTTTACCTAAGTTTCTGCAACTCTACGCTTTTGATGTCATTGGCGAGATCACATTTGACAAAAATTTTGGTATGATGGAGAGGGAAGGCGACACGTTGAACCTTATTGACAGCATCCACAATCTCAATAATTACCTTGCAGAAGTTGGCATAGTTCCGGATCTCCATCCTTGGATTACTCGACTGAACAATCTTCGAGGTAAAAATGATGTTTCTGGTCCCTTGGTAACATACACTCTCAAAGAGATCCAGAAGGGTCGTGAAGTACTGGCCGTCTCTTCAGATGAAGCGAAGCAGTATGATACATTCATGAAGAAACTGCTTGACCTGGAAGCCGCGCACAAGGTCGGCATGCCAAATATGCTTGACGCAACAGCTAGCAATATTGTTGCAGGTTCAGACACCACTGGTATTTCTCTGAGCGCTATGATCTTTTACCTCTATAAATACCCTGAATCTCTAGCGAAGCTTCGACATGAGATTGATACCGGGGCGACTCAGGGACAGGTATCAGACCCAATTACCTTTGAACAGGCTCAAAGCCTGCCATATCTGCAGGCGGTTATCAAGGAGACACTGCGCATGCATCCCGCAGTGGGGACAATTCTGCCCCGAGTTGTTCCAAAGGGTGGCACCCAGCTTGCCGGAACCTATTTCCCGGAAGGCGTGAGTTCTGAACTCCCCTTGAAGACTTTAAGCTAACATGATGAACAGAGTGAGGTAGGGGCAAACGCATGGGTGGTTCATTTTGACAAGGACATATATGGGCAAGACGCAGAGATATTCAGGCCAGAACGGTGGCTTGGGCCCAAGGAAAAGAGATCGAGATGGATGGATGCTATGTGGATGCCGGTACGTACTCTAACAACCTAAAGTTATTCACAGCAGGATGGAACTGACAGTTGCGCCAGTTCGGAATGGGATCACGCACTTGCATTGGAAAGAATATCAGCCTGCTGGAAATCAATAAGGCTATTCCCCAGCTTGTTCGAAATTTTGATTTCGTCTTCGAGAACCCGTCCAAAATAATGGATGCCCACTGCAGATGGTTTGTGTATCCAAAGTACAAAGTTTGGGTTCACCCGCGTGGAGATCCGTCTTCATGAGTGTTGGCTTGGTTTGGCGGAAAGATCTAACGAAGGACCTCGTTCAAGAGGCCGTTTGTTTTATACAAATTATGTATCTTTATATCATCGTCTGCATCTATCTTATCCAGATTCAATCAACACATCTTCTCCGTCTGAATAGTAACATCTCCCTCGCCTAATCCATATGCGCGTTTCTGCTCAATGTCAGGCACTGATACTGCATTGAGGATCTCATCGACTTCTACAGCTAATTCCTCAAACTTGTATCCCTTCTGGAATGTGTTGGAAGGAAAGACTACGCTGAGCCCATAATACGTCACACCACTCATTACCAAACTCAATAGGTAACCCAGGTTCCACATGTGTGTTGCGCCCGAGGAGACCGTGACAGTACCAAATGTTGCGACGAAACCAGGAAAGGGCAAAACCACGCCGATCACCCAGGCTGCAACGGCGCGTAGATTCCAACCGCGCCAGTACCAATAGCGAGACTGACGACTACCAATGTATAGCTCACGAATGGAAAAATTTCCCTTTGCGATAAAAAAGTAGTCCGTGATGCAAATCGCGGCGAAAGGGCCCATTAGGATCGAATAGCCGGAAAGGAACGTCAGCAAAGATTTTGCACTCTTGACAATCTTCCACGGCACGAGTGGAAAAGTCAACAGTGCGCAAATAATTTGGCCGCGGCGAATGCTGATCCATCTTGGTGCTAGTCCTGCAAAATCACTTCCAAAAGGAAGCGAATTGGCTGCCACGTTAGTCCCCAGAATCGCTACGCCAAAGGCGAACGAGGCGAGGAAGACCAGGCCGCGGGATGCCGGCGACATCTCGTAGTAGTCGAGCGCAGCGCTGAGCACATCCCACAAATTCCAGTACGCCTGGCCCCAAAAGTTGGAGGTGGCGCTGGCGACAAGGATACCAAAGAGGGCAGGGAGAGCACTAAAGACCGGGTACGTGATGAGCTGGGACCACGTTTGGTCGTTTGGTTTGCGTGCGTATCGCGCAATGTCTGCCTGAGCAACAATCAGAGCTGAACACCCGCCGAATCCCGAGTTGAGCGCGCTCAGCCACAGCCAGGCGTAGTAGCTGCTGTTGCTAATCTTGGGAGAAACAGCAAAACTTGGCCCGATTGATCCGCCATTGAGCACGATAGCCCAGATGAGCACACCAAAGCAAGCTGGGCCAACCATGCACGACTTTGCCACAAAGTACCAGTTCAGGTTTCTAGGATGAATGAAGATGAACGGCATTGATAGAGTCCAGAAGATAAAAAGAGAAACCATCAGTTGAGTGGTAATACCCTGGCTCTCCGGAATGCTGTTGTGAACCGAGTGCCACGATGGCCAAATGCATCGGAGGCAGATGGACACAAAATTGGCACCGTAGAACGCGTTAACCGCAAACCAAATGGCAGCCTAAGAATCGTCAGTAACACACACACACACTTTTTTTTTTTTTTGACGGGGTGTCATACTACAATGCATCGAGATCCAATGGCGAAATAACTTCCCCACATCCCAAAGCTTGCACGAGCATATACGGGGAACCCAATATGATAGGCAGCAGGTCCGCGACCATTGGCCACAAGAAGAAAGGCGCCAATAAGATGGGAGATGACGACTGCAAGCCACGCTGCGTACCATGGCATGCCCAGCGCGATCATGGCACTTCCAGTTGTCCAAGTGCCAGTCGCAAATGACGAGGCCAGCCAAAACGAGAAGTAGTGTACCCATGTCCAAGTTCGATGTTCTGGCCTTGTAGGGTCGAGATCTCTGTTTGACCAAACATGACCATTGATTGGTTCCGCATTTGATGAGTCTTGGGGAGCCTCGAGCTTGTCCTTCAGACTCTGCCAAGTTAATCGATCACGAGACATGGTGGCGTGAAAATCACCAGGACAATTGAATTATCTGGGTGTCAAATTTTCATAAGACTACATCTCGTAAGGGCTGGAATTCATATTATACATCAGAAGACTGGTCTATCAGAGTCTGTTGGTGTCATCGCCACCGCCTAAAGGGTGCTATCAGTCATGACATGGGCTGTTGTTGACTTGTCGTGATTGGATCACACGCGGCCCACTAATGCATCCTGAGTTAGACTGGGTCGGACTTTTCCCTCAAGTCCACTACCCTGGCTCGATGCTTATCTTTACGCTGTCCAGATGAGTTGCCCCGCATGTCAACGTTGGGGCGGACACAAGGATTGACCAACAAGCATATGATAATTCCAATTTGACTCCACACAAATGGATTTTCTTGATCCAAGTGAGGAACCGGTGTTCAATTTCACAGCAATGGAAATTTTGTAAACAAACGTGAAATGACAATAACTATTCGAGTGTCTAATTTTGATCATGGCTGTATCTATACTATAATCATTCAGTCAAGTGCCCAGCTTCAGTTTCTGCCTGTTTGATTGCACTAGCTAGACGATGGATTCCTTCAACAAGAATGTCTTCCTCATTCCATGCCCAACATAACCGCGCCCCGTGATAATAGGTATCTGCGCCTCGCTTCTTACTACCCGGGTCATCCGGTACAGAGAAGATCTCTCCAGAAGCGATTCGCAGATTGTAATCGCGAAGGGCGATAGCAGCAATCGCTGGCCCAGCCGCAGAACATTTGTTGAAGGAGAGATACAAGAAGAAACCGCCAGCAAAGCCTTCATCTTGTTCCTCGACGATTTCAACACCATGTGGGTACAAAAGCTCTTTGATAGCGTTGACCATTGTTCGCCATCGCTTCTGATAGATGGGAATGAGAGTCTCATTGATATGCTTGGTCAGAGCTCCACTGGCCAAGAGTCTCTCGACCACAAGAGACGCAAAGTGCGCTTGGCATCCTCCCGAAACAGTGGCTCCACTTTTGAAAAAAGATTAGTTGATGATACGCAGCTTTTTTGCTTGATTACTTACACTGTGCCCATGGCGGATATGAATGCAGGTTGTCCTTCGAGCCAGCCGACGCGGGTCCCTGGCGCAACAATTTTTGAAAAGGAGCCATTGCTCACCGAGTTTCCCCACTGTAGTGTTCCATCCATTTCCCTATCCACATCGACAAGTCTAGGAGGGCACGGAAAGGTGGCGCTGTGAGGAACATCCTCTGAGGTTGGCCAGCGAAGCATGTCATAGACATCATCAGAAACCACGAGCGCGTCGTATTGCCTTGCTAGCTCAATCAACCCACGGCGGGTTTCGATGCCCATGGTCTTCCCACTGGGGTTAGAAAACGTGGGGATAAGATAAACAATGTGTCGATACACCTTTGGATATCCGGCGTTGACCGTTTTTCCGGGGTCTGAAGGGGGATTCTGCTTCTCCAGGTTTTCAAACCTCTCACGGAGAAATCCCAGGTCAATACCGTCTTGTCCCTCTGGGACGCCAAATATTTTCCCCGACAGGCCTGCGTCTCTGAAGATGGGACAGGCGAGGAAGTAGGTGGGCTCTACCATCCACACACCTTGAGTGTAATTAGCGTCGGAAAATTTCTGGAGGATCGTGCTCAATCCATTGGAGGCTCCGTTGGTGATGATGATTCGATCACCGGATACAGCCCCGGATTTGGGTGCATAAAGCTGTGTAAGCCACTCTGCAACGCCTTCGCGAAAGGATGTGCTTCCGAGCTCAGGCCCATAACGAAGATGTGCATTTACATCTTTTTCGCTGAAAAGTTCTGCTGCGGCAGTGCCCAACTGCTGGCTCGGGTGAAGTCTGGGTGTTGGCCATCCACCCTGTAGATTGATGTGTTCCAACGATTCCTCTGTCCTGGCAATCATTTTGTTCGAGATTCTCGGAAGCAATCTAAGTGCCCAATCAGTGTGAAGACCAAAAAATAGTTTTGGCTTGATTGATGACCTTAGTTATCCAAGTTGTTCTTATTCTTATCTCCATGGTTCGATCGCCGGATAGCCTCTGGCCCGCTATTTTCGCTAGAGGCGGACTTGGTACTGAAAGTCCGCCATCGTCTTATCGTTATCTAGCAACGTCGTAATTGGTGAGTGGATTTATTAGATGCTGTCGCAGAGAGCTGTCGACAGATCTGATGTGCGTACGATCGAAAACCTTATGATAACAGGGCTTTATCATCTTGTCTTGTCCAGACAACCCCGACACTTTTTTGCGCATCTCAATGAAGGGTGCATCTGATAAGTATCAGCTGAGCACGGATCAAGATGACAACGCGAGTTCTTTGAGGATAAATAGTGGCCAATGTTGACGATTTTATTCAAATTATCATGGAACTTAGTGACTTTAAATCCGAATTGATCATTGCCTTCCTCATTTCATTAATGCTTAGTTTCCAACTCAATGCGGGAGTTGTGGCTGTTGTGGAAGCAAACATAACAATAATTCTTTTCCAATATCCATAATCAATCAAAATTCTCCTTTAAGGACTAAAGTATTTATGCTTTTAGTATCGGACCGAAGCATTGTAGCATTGTCGGTACGTCTGTCGACTGATGGTTGTAGTGCGACGAGCTGTGCAGGGAGAGAAACCTTGTGTGAGACATCCAGAACAGACAAATTCAATATCAAAGGAAAATAGTTACAACAGAAGCAATTTCAGATGATGCGCTTGTTTGTTTGTTTGTTTCTTTTTCTCTAAACTTTACATGAACCGAACCTGGGCTCGTTTGCTTGTTCCGACTTTAAGGTGACCCACAGCGGACAAGTCCTGTCGAGTCCGACAACCAGCGGCTGTAAGGCAACTACTATAAAAAAGAGTTCTAAAATGTCCATAAACCGATCACTAAGAATGAATCGTTACCTTTGTTGATCCAAATAAGCACTTAAAACTTCTATTAATATCTTTCTTCGGTGGATACACTCAGGTCGTTTCACCATTGCTCTTACATTGTGTCGCAAAAATGGCTCCCAAAGCGTTATGCTGTTTTTCTGTTGACATTGATGCTGTTTGTGGATGGATTGGATCCTACGGAGGGGAAGAGTCTGTGTCTGATATCTCCAGAGGTTCGTGAATCAGTTTCCTTTCGCTGTGCGACACTAACAACGGGTGCAGGTTACTTCGCAGGAACCGTGGGTGTCCGTCGGCTGTTGGATCTTTTTGCCAAGTACAATATCAAGACTACTTGGTTTATACCCGGACACAGCCTGGACACATTTCCTGAAGAATGCGCCCTAATTCGAGATGCTGGGCATGAGATTGGCCTTCATGGCTACTCACATGAAAACCCCAAAGAAATGACCCTAGAGCAGCAACGGATTGTTTTAGATAAGACATATCGCATGATAACCGAATTTTGTGGAAAGGTACGTACACATGAAATGATTGTGGTCGTGGTACTAACACTCAGTAGCCTCCAAGGGGGTCAGTTGTTCCTTGGTGGGAGACATCAAAGGAGGGAGCTGAGTTGATGATGGAATATGGTATGACATCTGTATTAATGTGTTGAATCTTTCTAATGAATCATCAGGCTTGGAATACGATCATTCCTTTTCTCACCATGATGCTTTACCTCATTGGCTCAGAGTTGGTGATACATGGACCAACATTGACTACTCCAAGCACCCGGACACTTGGATGAAACCACTTGTGCGGGGAGAAACCACTGGACTCGTCGAGATCCCGGCGAGTTGGTATCTGGATGATCTTCCTCCGATGGTATGCGCGCCATCAAATCATTCGGCGTTGATGATTACTGACCCTTTTCTTTCTGCCAGATGTTCATCAAGAACATGACAAACAGTCACGGTTGGGTGCATCCCAGCGTTGTCGAAGACTTGTGGAAGGATCATTTTGACTACTTCTACGAGACATATGACAACTTTTGCTTTCCGGTAACGATTCATCCTGACGTTTGCGGACACCCGCATGCCCTGAAGATGCTTGAAAGGTATAGATACATATTTGGAAATTTCGAAAAGATGCTAATTCTCGCTTTAAACAGGGTCATAAAATATCTTCTCACCAAAGAAGGAGTAGAATTCGTCAAGATGGAGGATATTTGTGACGAATTTAAGTCCAGAAACACGCCACCACCCGGGGCAAGAATGCCTGCTAAGGTGCCTGCGGCAAAGGATTGAATAGGCTGTAGTTAATACTATGTTAATAATTCGCCGCAATCTTTCCCGCCATTACAATTTTCCAAAAGCCTGACGTTAGTTGTATCAAAGACCCGCTGGAGAGTTTATTGGGGCTCAGTTCGTATACAAATACGCCGAATCATTGAGACTTCCTTTGTTGAATAGAGAGCAGCTGACTAGTGCTTGAACGCATAATCCCGATTGTCATTAACGAAACACGTAATCTCAGGCTAGAGGTGATTTAGGACACGTGAAAGGCTCGAAATGTAATTCAGTTCTCCCTTCTTGTTTGAGATGAATTGATGGACTGAATCAATTGATCCCTTTCTGTTTCCTCTCCCCTGTTGTCTTGATTCTCGATATTTTACGTCTTCTCCCGACTTACCATTTAGGGTAAAACCTTGAGTCTTGGAGTCATTTCTCCCCAAAATGATTCATGAATACATCTCCAAGTCTCTTTTATTTTATCAAAACCATATTTAAAAATCCTATTTATCAACTAACTATTGACAGAGGAACTCTAAAAAAACCTCGCCCGCCAAATCCGCCGTGTCATCCTTGTCAATGAGCAGATTGAATTGTTTTAATTGGTTCTGGGACAGAGCTCCAGAGTCCTCAAGCGACGCTGTGCTCAGTTTATTGATGAATTGGTCAAATTCTGGATGACCTTGGTATGTTAGAACTCGCCCTGGGTCAAGGAACCCTTGCACCTCACATAGGTCTGTTGACCCAAGCGAGACCCAATTCGATGGGATTTTTGCATTCTTCGTCAGTACCTCATCTCGATGCAAGAATTGATACGAGAGGCTTCCGTTTTGAAGCAGCCTGGGGAAAAAGGACTGGAATTCGGGTGTCAATTGCACCTCGTGCACGCCTACCTCCCAGCCTTTGGGGTTCTTCGCAACTTGAACTCCGTACTGGGACAGTAGAGCCTGCGAGATGATTTGGTGGCCGAAACAACCCCCGTACATTTTGACGTTTGGATGATTTTCATACACATCTGGCTCGTTAGAATAATTTTTGAACCCCCCTTTTTCTTTTGGCAGGTTGAGCTAACCTTGAATGTATTGGCTTAGTTTTTGGATCCATGCGTCCTCATCATATGCGGATGCTGTCGCCCCAGTAATGACTAGCGCGTCGACTTGGTCCAGGTCTGGCGGAAACTCTCCTTTGCCAATGACATCCCAGCCAGTCACCTCTGCTCGGATATGCTCGCCAGCAGCATGCTTCTTGTTTCGCGCCTCAACCGCGGCTTGAATCCAAGCAGCAAAAATTTTGTCGAATTGGCCTCGCTCAAGAGCAATGTGGCTAGGAATCGTGAAACATCTTAAAATAGCGATTCTTAGGCGTCGCTGGGACGAGATTACCGCCATTTTGTGGATTGCAGAGAAAAATTGATCGCATTATGCACCATAATAGCCATGATTTCGCTACCAGGGACTTATTAATGAACCTAAGCGACATCAATCCCTCTTGGCCAGCGAGTATGGGGCTACGCTCGTCGGACATGGTTCCAAAAAAGTCCGATACTGATAACCCCGGCTATTCAGTCTTGGTGGGGTTACCGTTACGCGTTTCGTTTTAGACCATCCACGATAAGGACCCGCCTGATCAGGTAAGGTCTGAAGACGACTCGGCGCAACGGTTTCTCTCTTTGTCATTTCTTGCTTGAATTCCATGACTGATGCTGCGCAGCGGCCTTCTCTCAATCCAAACTCAGGCAATCCACAATGGAAGTCCGCCCTCTGCAAATACCCTGGCTGAGGGGACCTCGCGACATTGCGTGTTGCCGATGTCGACGCCGCAAGAAGAAGGTGGGTACTCTCCGACTGCTTGGTACAGCTTCGGATTGACAGGAATCGAACTGCAAAGTGCGATAAGCGACGACCGATCTGTGGAGAGTGCTCAAGAACTGGAGCAGGTTTGTGATTCCCTCATTCGCCAAATGCTGTCCGCCTCATGCTGACCCGCGCAGAATGCATCCCGCTTATGCCAAAAAAGTCCAGCGCCACCAATGAACAATCTGCACGGTGAGTCCTGTCATCCAATGAGGGTCGAAAGGATCCTAATTGCAGGGGGTTTAGCTACATCCAACTGTTGGAAGAGCACATTGCGAGCCTTGAAACAAGGCTCCAACAGTCAAACCCAACCGCTGTCACAGATCACCTGGCACAGCAGTTGATAGGTGAACCAGATTCCCCAGAAGACTCACCCAAGGAGGACAGTCCTGCCATGGAGCTTGGTCCTGTGAGCCCATCCTTCGCTGCTCTCATTCGCTCACAGGATACACCGGGTGCCCCCGAAACACCCGCCTGGTTTTTTGATACTCTAGTAGTAGACCCCGCCCTGCAAGGGCATGACAAACTGGATGCAAACACACCTCAAGATGCAGCAGCCATAGTGTGGACGCCGTCCTTGGACATGCTGGGCATGCCGTCTGACTCGAGGGTTATTGATGTTTCCGATATGGTTGATGAAACTGGCGGTGAAGAGGATTGTGGTGTGCAAATCGACGGCGCACGCATTGATATGATGACAGAAAGAATTTCGGAATCATATATGGCTGAGGGCATTGCCAGTAAATATGCGACCGAGTATTTTGCCAGTGCGCACCCAATGTGGCCGTTCTTGCACTACAAGCAGTGGGACGATTGGTGGGCGTCCTGGAGAGGGTCATCCAGTGAGCAACACGCATTAGGCCAGAGGGCATTCTTTATAGAAATGGTACGTCATCACTGGAACTCTCAATGATGCTGCTGAGCCCTATTGACAGAAGAAAGGTCCTCTCCGTCGGAGCACTTTTAGTCAGCAGCTCTGATCCATCGCCGGATCATGTGAGCATGTCAAAGGTATGGATCTTCTCGTTCGGATCGAGTGGAAGGTATTCTGACGTGACTGCAGGTTGCCTATCAACGTGCTATTAAAAAGTACAATACGTTTAGTGCTGAAGACTTATCACCAACGCTGAGAACCCAGTCCTCCCTCTTACTCACGGTCCATGCTATGCATCTTGACTCAGTGGGTGAGCTTTTTAATAGAGCAACTGAGGCGATAAAAAACTGTGCTCTGTCCAACATGGCGTATCAAACAGCAAAGAACAGTGGTCAACCAACGGAAAACTCTGGCACCGACGAGATTATTCACAAGATGACACTCCGTACTTGTGTCGTCATCGATATTCTCCTCTCCAACTCGATGGATCACAAAGTTTGCATCGACAATGCTTCGGTATCAGATGAGGTGGGTAGAACAGATGTCAGAGGAAGCCCACGACTGCTAACATTATGCAGGACCTTGAGGAGCAAGATAGCGAGAGCATCAGCTCAGAAGAGCTGAGGTTGGCTTATCCCCATGGCGACATATCCCCTTCGCCCTTGGATGTGGCACTAGAAGAGCATATGTTCTGGCTCAGGCGCATCCAGTATCGAATCTTGCGAACTATACAGCATCTGGAGAAGGATGCTAATAGCGTTGGTCACCCAGTGCCGAATCTCTGGCGCTCGCGGCCAAAGCACGAACTTGACAAATGGATCCAAGGTATCCCCAGCCTGAGTGCCTCTCCAGAACGCCGCAGGCGATTCTTATCAGCTGCTTGGCTACAAAAACTTGCAAACTATACCGTGATGTCTCTATTTCCCAATACATTGCTGGCGGTACGTGGGGGCGATGCCAAGCATCTCGTCAAGGCAGCGTGCTCCGTGTTGATCACATTCCGCCGCTTGAGAGTAAAGGATCACACCACCTGCTATACCTGGACTGCGGTAAGTGTATTCTGCGCAAAGCTTTTTCAATTTATCCTTCTCTAATTATTTAAATTTAGCTACTGCACCAGTTTCAAGCAGCAGTGACTGTGGTGTTCTGCCTATGGGCGACACCAACACACCAGCAACTTGAGTTTTACAATCGGCGCACAGTGAGCGAGTCGCTATTTGCTGGACTCGCGACTCTGGTTGACTTTTCAAACAAGTGGGAAGTTGCCAGAGTATTCAGAGAGGTGTTTGAAATTCTCACTGAGTGTCTCCCAATTACGGAATACGGTGATCCAATGCAACAGTGGACCATCCCCCCCGCCCGCGCAGAAGATTTGAAGTGCTTAGTTGATGAGATGGAAGGGCTGAAGGTTCAACCAAAGGTGGTTTCGATGATAAAAAACATTTTGAAAGGGCCTCGTCCAAACTTTAGTCCCTTGTCTGTGTCAGAAACACAGTGGATTCAATATGAACATGTTGATGATTAAGCATGCAGCTAGAATAATGATACCAGTTAATGGTGCTTCATCCGCGGTCTTTCTTCTTTGATCTCGATTTTCTTTACGACAGCACTAATTCTGACTCTATATGTTCAATACGGAATTGAATGCGTAAAACGAGATGGCAGACTTCTGAGAATGCATCAGGGTACTCCTCAACCGATAATTCACATCATTATTATCAACACCTTGAACCAGGATTGTGATTGCTTGACAATAGATGGGTTACAGTTTGTAAAATATTAGTAAACCTTCACTTTCCAGCCAACCTCCATCTCATTCAAGGTTTGCCACTGCCACCCCAAAAAGACGTTGGGGACACATGAAAACCAAGCCCCGCTCTTCCTTGCGACCGGGTGGGTGGGTCACAATCAAGAGGCGGACATTTTGCAACAATGTCCGCCAAAAGGCGCTACCCTTGATTAGCAACCCAGATGGGCAGACCGACCATGCGACGCTCTGATCACGCCAAGATCTGAGAACCCATCGCAATGAATCATGCCTCGGAAACATCAAGCTTTTTAAGACGGTCCCACGGTGCCTTAAACATCGTTGTTCTTCCCACTCCCCACCGCTCACCCAAAACAAAGCAATTGGCTCAATTGGGTTGATTCCTGCCAACGCCATGTCGACAAACCCCATAACCCCGACGGTGTCCAAGGATGATGTGGGAAAGGAGGATGCAAAAGTCATCGCCTCGGATGCCCAGGTCTATTTCGATTACACCGACGATGACGTGCGAAAGCTGGTCAGGAAAATCGATTGGCGCATCATGCCATTTCTTTGGGGATACGCCGTCTTGTCTGCGGTAGATGTGAGTTTGGCTGCACCGGTGCACATCCCTCTAAACTGGTCTAATTTATGTAGAAAGTTATCGTGTCCAACGCTGCCTTGTACGGCATGACCAAGGATACCCACCTCGTGGGTCAGCAGTACAGCTGGGGTAGGTTCCCATGATCGACAACACTTCATGCTGCTAATCATGCTAATCATGTCTTCCAGTTGGATCCATCTTTTACTTTGGCTACCTGGTTGCCGAGTTTCCTTCCGTTCATCTGATGGCCCGTTTGCCCATTGGCAAATTCCTTGCCTGTACAGGATTCGGCTGGTCTCTCATGACTCTTCTGATGGCCACTGCTCACAATGCGGGCGGACTCATGGCCTTGCGATTTGTCATGGGCATGATGGAGGCACCAGCTCTACCTAGTCTGACCCTCATCACTGCAACATGGTATCTAAAGAGAGAGCAGCCATTGAGAGTCGCTCTATGGAGCTCTACTGTTGCATCAGTATGTGCTGAGCACAGATGGGCAAGGAATTCACAAGTTGCTAACGTATATTCAGGTGTACGTTGGATTGGTTTCTTACGGCATCGGAAATGCCCACGTGAATATTGCATCTTGGAAACTGCTGTTCATTGTCCTTGGCGGCCTCAGTTTCTTGTTTTCCCTTGCCATGTTCTTCTTCTTTCCTGATCGTCCGGAAGCTGGTAGGTTTCTAACAGAGAAGGAGGCGTACATTGCAGTCCAGCGACAGCTTGACGATAACACGGGCACCGTGAACCAGGTTTGTGTTCTCTTCTCAATCATCGATGATTGTGCGGTCTAACACTCCATAGAAATTCAAGTGGTATCAGGTTGTCGAAGCTCTGCTGGATTGGAAATCTTGGACCATCGCCTTTTTCTTCTTTTGCATGAATGTCGCCAACGGAGGCCTCAACACCTTCTCGGCCCAGATTGTCTCTGGATTTGGATTCTCAACCCTCAACACGGTCTTGTTGGGAATGCCCACCGGCGTCATCCAGGCTCTTTCTTCCATCATTGCTGCACTGCCTCCGAGATACTTCAAGGATACCCGGTGCTTATCAGCAGGCGCCTGCTGTTTGATCCCTCTTGTTTGCTCAATCGTCATTCGCAAACTTCCAGCCTCTAATCAGGGTGGCCTGCTTACGGCCTATTACTTCTTTTACTTCTTTTGGGGTCCGTACGCTGTAGCTCTGAGTCTCCCAATGGCGAACACGTCAGGCCACACGAAAAAGGTCACAGTAAACGCAATGGTGTTTTTGGCTTACTGCGTGGCAAACATCGTGGCGCCGCAGACATTCAGGGCCTCGCAGGCACCTAGTTACAGCACTGGATATAACACCATCATAGGCGTGGAAAGCGCCGCAGTGGTCCTCATGGCCATTTATTATTTTGGCGTGAAATGGGAAAACAAGAGAAGGGATCGGCTCTATGGTGAACCCACAGGACGCACCACAGATGCGCAGGATGCTGAGGATGACCTGACTGATAAGGAAAAGCCGGAGTTCCGTTATGTGTGTTGATCAAGCTCTTGCATCGGTGAGCAAGACTGGAGCAGAAGCCCGATAGGATAGAATAAAAAGGTTTATATGTAGACTATCGAGTTCATTCATGAATCACTTTTCCTCCCATGTGATCTGTTGTGGAAGCCTTTTAGAGTCATCAGCAATGGCTTAGTTCCCAACCTCTATTGAACTTGAGCACAAGAAGACTATTGCGCAGCTTCGGGAACGATTTCCCCATGCGCAATCTCGTGTACAGTAGATTATATTCTCTAGAAACTCGTCTTCTATTATAATTATTTAAAAAATAACTTGCAAAGGATTAACCAATAAAAAACACGAGAGTCCTCAAGCCATTTGCCAGAATATGCAAAACGTGGACCAAACAAGACGAACAAATAAGGTGCATACAGAGGTCATGGAAATTTATTGAAATAAGATTCAGTGCATTATTCAATCCGCCTATTGATGGGCCCCATTTATTTCTTGTATTATTGTCTAACTCATGACCCAAGCGAGAATTTATTCAGCCGGCTGCTGGAGTTGACCCTTGGCCTGGTTAGAAACGTTTCTTCATGATTCAAACAATGAACTCACCGAATAAACTTGATAAAAGTTGACTGCAATTCCCTCAGAGCGCTGGAAACCCAACCGCGCAGCCCAGGGCATTTGCCCGGTGGTTCCATCCTCATACCAGTACTTGCTCATGCCGTAGAGCATCACCTCGTCGGTGCTCCCTGCTGAAAAAGGGAAGACCTTGTAAATAATATGGAGACGTGAGGCTTGGCCTTCCCAAGACCCCTGGTTAATTCCGGCGATGGCTGGTCGTGACGTTAGAAACAGGTAGATGGTACTGAGCGAAGAGGATAGACTCACCATCGCGACCGACGACGTCGGCCGTCTTCCGCTTCATGGTAGCATTGTCGGTAAAGCAAGCAGCCCAGCTGTCTGCGTGCTCGCGGTCATCGGATAACGTGTAGAACTTCTGAAGGAAGTCTGCTAACGGCTTGTCCAGAGTGGCGCTGTCATATTCGAAAGTGTGTGCGGCGAGCTCCGCAGGACTGGGCTGGTAGGTCATGGTGAATTGCCGAATTGATAGTCCCTTCTTTGCTGATAGGCTTGTGGCACAGTTAATTCTGCCAAAAGGTCACGCTTCACTTTCCAGCAGTTATAAACGCCCGTGTCGGACTGCATTCGGGTTGCATTCGGACTGTTGGATCGGACTTGTCGTGCGTTGTCCGACACGATGATAAGGCCGCAACGGGGCTAGCTTGGTCGTCCAGGATGTCGGCCCCATCAGCCCAAGGCCGACGATCACTGTCAAGGCAGCTGGTCATCGCAAGGAACCCATGAGGCACCAGCTCAACTGTTTTTTAAGGGAGAGAGGATATGCACGGGGTCTCATAAATACCTTGGCCCAAGCGTAACACCACGCTCAAACAGAATCGCGTCTCCTCCAAACAGTGTCCTCGAGCACTACGAGCCAGACATGCCTTCATCAAATGGAGGGTTGCCATCATCATGGCGCAAATCCAGCATTCTTGGGTTTATAAAATCCCCAGTCTCCTCTGATGGCCGTGAAACGGTGGGTGAGCCGGGCTCCAGATGGACGAATCGCGACCTTGAGCCAACACTGCCAGAAGAGCGGACTTGGACGTGGTACGTCAGTTAAAGTTTGGGGGGAAAGAAGAACCGGAATTAACTTGTTAGGTATAATTTACCTTTGTATTGGCTGTCCACCGCCTTTGGAACCGCAGGGTGGAATGTTGCAGCATCACTGATCGCAGTTGGCCTCGTAAGTCATGTATCGTAATGCCGCACTCATCATAGCTAATCTTTTCTTCTTCACTTCAAGACATGGCAGCAAGCTTTCATATCATGTGTCTTGGGCTCATTCATCAGCGGCGTTGTTGTCGTCGGAATGGCGCGAGCGGGGGCTCAATATCACGTCGGCTATCCCGTACTAGTCCGTTCTTCCATGGGCATGTATGGGTCCTTCTTCTTCATATTTATCCGTGCGATAATAGGCACCATTGCCTTTGGTATCCAGACGTTTTATGGCGCCAATTTGCTTTCAACCTGCCTGCGGTGCATATTTGGTTCAAGCTGGGAGAATATGGCCAACACTCTACCTGAATCGGCGCATGTGTCTTCAAAAACACTTTTGTGCTTCTTTTTGGTGTGGCTACTGCAGTTTCCACTGGTAATTTCTTTCCCTGGACAGTTCCTACTATCACATTCTAACCCTCACAGTGTTTCATTCATCCAACCAAAATTCACTACCTCTTTACATTGAAAGGCATCTTGGTTCCGATCGCAACATTTGGCATATTTGGCTGGTGCATGGCAAACGGTAGCGGCTTGTCAAACATTGATTATCAGTCTGCTGCGGGTTCCGCAAATGCAGCCACCGTTCCTCTTGGGTGGGCAGTTATGGGTGGTATCAATACCATCCTGGGGACACTCTCACCCATGCTTATCAACCAGCCCGACCTCTCCCGGTACTGCAAAACACCGAGAGATGCGGGTATTCTTCAGGGGCTCTCTGTATTTGTTGCAAAGGTTCTTGTCATGTTTTTGGGTCTTGCATCTACCAGTTCGATCCAAGGGGCTTGGGGCGAAACCTACTGGAACTTTTGGGTATGATTCCACATTTCAGGTACAGAGGGTATACTGATCAGAAACAACAGGATCTAAATGAGGCTATTCTCGATCATAACTGGAATGCTAAGGGCCGTGCAGGTGTCTTCCTTGTCTCGTTAACGTATTTGTACAGCGTGTTTGGGATGAACATCGGTGCAAACTCGATTCCATTCGGTGCTGACATGACTGGACTCCTTCCACGCTATTTGACCATTCGTCGAGGCCAAATTTTGTGCGCGTTGCTGAGTGTCTGTTTTGTGCCGTGGGAGTTGATTGCCACAGCCCAGAAGTTCATCACGTTCCTAGGCAGCTACAACATCTTTATGGCCCCTCTTTGTGCTGTTAGTCTCCAGTTACATTGGGGTTAAAAACATGCTGACGCGTTTGTGTGCTAGATCATTATCGCCGACTACGTGGTTGTTCGCAAAGGGAATATCCACGTCCCATCACTATACAACGGACATCCGGGTGCACTATATTGGTTCACGTCAGGCGTCCACATTCCCGGCGTAGTGGCATGGTGTGCTGGTGTTGCCATGGGCATTCCAGGCCTGGTAGGTTCATATGAGCCCACTGCCGTGAACCAAGCAGCCAAAAATATGTATAAAATAGGATGGATCTTGTACGCCTCCACGGCTGCATTCATCTACCTGGCCTTGACGTATATTTGGAAGCCAGAAATGTACCCGGAAAATCGCCAAGAAACTCCCCGTACTTGGGAGTATATGGCCAAGGGCCAAAGAGACGGTTTCTTTGACGATGAAAACACAACTCGCTTTACTCCAAATGTTAGCGAAACTGAGTGCATCGAAAAAAGCATTTAGAAACATAGTTAATCTTAATTTTCCGATTTCGATGGATCATTTTTGGCTAACTCTTGGCCAACTATACTCAGCTGAATCACCACTGAAAGGTGTACTGCAATAGGCATTTTGTATTGCACCGACATGATAGACCAATCCAGTGAGCTTCTCTCTAATAAACTGAAACGGAGGAAAGGAATTCAAGCGCTCCTCTTGGCAAGCCACGGTCGCATTCGCATTTGGTAGATGCAGTGCAGGGTAGGTATTCAGGATTCAGGACATGATATCGTGACATGCCCAGAAGAAAGCCAGACGGCAAACAGGATTAGCACAAGGAAATAAACCAAACTCGCCATCGCGTATCCTTCACTGACACCATAATTACCCTCTGCATTCCTCTATTTAGAGCCACCGCCCGAGGAGAGGAACAGTACGAACGGCCCGCGAATCGCAATCTTGTTTAGGTGGGCGTTTGCAGGGATGGTTGGCATCATCCTGGGTGCAGACGCCAGGGCACGCCACTAAAAGGCCGCCAATGATGGCACGCCTTCTTCAACACGGGCCTCACTTAGCAACTGGTACACACTCTGTGAAGCGCATGGAGCCCTGACCGTGCGTGACGACAAGCGGCTGCCTCTGCATGTCATAGTACTGTTGCTCGTCCATAGTGTCGGGCGTCATGTACAGCGTGCCCTGTGGCGCAGTGCTGCAGCGCCGACCAACACTGCCAGCCAGTCCCGTTTGCTCAGCGGCGGCCTCTTGGTGTGGGTTCACGTCTGGGGCAGCGCCACCAACGACCGCGCACGCACTGATAGTGACTGGTACTGGAAGATGGCCAGGGGTAGCTGGGAAGATCGACCAATTAGATGTGAATAATATAAATTGTACTGTAAACAATACTGTAGACGATTCACCGATGCTGCGGGTTGATAGATGGCCGTCGGTGCCCAATCCGTCACAAGCCATGAATAAAAATAACCTTGTGCAATTTACCTGCTTCCTTTCCGACGCCGCTACTTTTTCGTCCCGTATTCGCAGTCTTATTTCCGACCCTATGTCCAAAACTCTCCACGGCCCGCAGAGATTGCAAGCCGCGGACCAGCCGAGAGCGAGAGAGATGAGTCGTCAATGCTGAGCCCCCCAGCCCTAGCCACGAACAGCCTAACGTTTACGCGTTCCATCCCTATTTGTGGGGAATTGTCGGACCTTGCACCATGCGCATCGGCACTGAGATACGATGCCGACATTCCAGTCTTCTCCAGTTTTCCAGTTTTATTTTTTTCCTTCCCCATGTAATCGACATGAGCAGGGTGAACTCTAAGTGTGTAGGGGTTCTGCAATTAAGAGTCTGCCGGTTAAAATACCCCCCCATCCCCTCGGGGTATGTGGCGCTAGCACTTCTCCAATAACTCGATCTCATCCTCACTTCTCGCTCCACGACGCACAGTAAATCCCACTGGCATCCAACGAAATATCCTCAATCAACATGCACGGCGATTTCGGCGGCGGCCATCATTACGGAGAACACCGTCATGGTGGCCATCATGGTGGCCATCATGGAGGACATCATGGAGGGCATCATGGAGGTCATGCTCACCATCAGGGACCTCCTCACCCTCCCCCACCTCATGGCCCCCATCACCACAGGCCCCCTCCACCTCCACATCCCCACGGACACCACCACAGGAGACATTCTTCACCTCCCAGACCTCATCGTGGAGGGCACCCCGCTCCTCTTCTCGGATATGAATTTCAAGGACACCATCCTTCCCCACACCAAGGGCCCCCACATCATGACGCACCCCCACATTACAACTCCGGCCATGGCTCTCATCACCGTTCCAGCATTGGAGGCTTGAGCGGTATGCTGCAACATGGTTCTCACGGCTCTCACGGTTCAAGCCACGGAGCTCTCGGCGGGGGCCTTGCTGGAGGTGTTGGTAAACTGATCCAGCACGTTTCGCACAGCTCCCACGGTTCCCACGGTTCCAGCCATGGCGGCGGTGGTGGTATCGGAGGGTTGCTGCAGCAGGTTTCCCACGGCTCTCATCAAGGCTCACACCACGGTTCTGGCCTCGGAGGCTTGGGTGGATTGGTACAGCACGCTACTCATGGTTCTGGCCACGGAGGCCTTGGGGGACTCTTGCAGCATGGTTCACACGGTTCGCACCACGGTTCGCACCATGGTTCGCACTACGGTTCCCATCACGGCTCTCACCACGATTTCCACCATGAATCTCACCATGGTGGTCATCACGGTGGTCATGGTGAATGGGGTCATGGGGGTGGTCATGGCGGACCTGGTGGACCTGGCGGATGGTAAAGCATTGATTAGCCAAGATTTCCTTTTGCTCTTTTTATGAATCGGAAGACGTTTTTGTAATATTACCGGGACTCAAGAAATCATCATGTGGGATAAGGAGCATAGAATTTGTACTTATAGCTAAAATAAACTCGTGACTTGATAGTCCAACCTGTTTTCCCACCAACTAGTCACTACAAGAGAAGCTGCTGATTTTGGTAGGATCCCCGCCACCATAGCGAGCATTTTGCGGATACGGGCACAGCGGTCGCTCAAACTTTTGGCCTTTTGCATCATGAAAGCTGACTGGCACGGTCTGTGGTTCTATCCCCTCCTCAACCCACGCGCGCAGTTGATCAAACCCAGTAGATGGAAGAGCATTGTTTCCACCCAAGCAATGACCCAGTCCGGGGATCTCGAAATGGTGATAGAAGTCGTCAATATCTGTGAATCGCGAAGCGACTGCTTTGTGGTATTGTGCTGTACCCCCTGGTGGTATGAATTGATCCTCCTAGATTGCGGTTAGCAGTGTGTCGAGGGAAATGGGTTGGGGAGTTGGGAACAAATCTGCCAGACCAGACTACTCACCAGGCCATGGAACGTGATGAGCTTGCCTCCAGCATTCCTAAATTCCGACAAGTCTGGATCATTCGTAGTTATCAAAGAAGCGTACTCTGATATGGAGGTGTGGAAAATACTGTCGAATTGTTGGTGTGACATGGTACCAAGATCAAAGGTCAAGTTCTTTGCGTAAAACAACCGAATGCCCTGGACCGCTAAAGTTGAAGGCACACCTTTGCAGGTTCCATTCTCACATGTTGTGGTGGCTGTTGCGGGTTCATCTTCTGCTCCTTTTACATTGGCGGCAAATCCAAGCCCGTGCCACAATGTGCGGCGGTCCGAAGCGCGAGGTCCTGACCGAATCGCGTTTGCGACTATTGCCGTATTCTTGGTGACATATACTTCTTCCTTTTCGTCAGGACATTCAACCTTGTTGCCAACAACAGAAAATGGGTCGAAATGACAAGCGTCAACGTCCGAAATCACGCCATCAACAACGCCATCTAGGCCATCGCAAGTTGCTACGGCCATTTCGGCCAAGTAATCGAATTCACACGGGTGCGGATAGTGGTCTAGCTGGTTCATGACAAATTGCGGCCAGTAAGCGCTCATGAGCACCTCGCCCCAATACAGGGCAGGGGCAGTTGCGACGATGCCATCGTAGGCATTTGGATAGCGCTGCGCAAGCATAAGGCCTTGACGCCCACCTTGAGAACACCCACTGAAGTAGGAGTATTTCTGAGGTTTCCCATAAAAGTCTTTGATGAGCGACTTGGCAATGATACTCTGACGTCATTGTTAGCGCGCCAACCAGAGCCACACCACTCTGAAGGCAAGTCTCACTTCATCATTCAAAGAGACGGATCCAAGGTTCTGGAGAGCAAAGAGATTGACATTTCCTGGGCTGACAAAAGCCCAGTCCTCGATCGCCGATGAGCCCCCAAGTCCGGCATCCGTCGTGACAGTTGCGTAGCCTTCGGCAATTGCCACGCTCATAAGAAATTCGGTGAGGAGGAACCGGCCAGCAACCCAACCACCTCCCCCGACGGCTTGCAGTCGCTCATTCCAGTTATTGATTGGGAGCCATGTTTCGACGAAGATGGAATCGTGCTGGCCCGGGTGAGTGTAGTGAACTGTGACGTTGCAGAATGAGGCATTGTGGAGGGAGGTTGCCGGGTGGTGGAAGCTGTACTCTTGCGGTATTGTTCGAGAATAGTTGGTCACTTTCTCCGCGGTAAGAGACAAGATCTTTGCTCCATACAGGTTGGGGTTGGAAAATGCCGACGGGGAGCAGGCCGCGGAAGACAGGGCGAGAGGGTATTGTGGCAGCATTTGTTCTAAACTTCTATGAGCGCGGCGATGCAAAGACTAAGTCATGAAAGCGCAAGCGAGTTGATTCGTGGTGTTGAATGTCAGCCCCCGCAGTAACAGGCAGGAAAGCGCCGAGCAGGGATGGTTGAATTCTTGGTCAGCCATACGCGGGCGGAAATGATGAGAATGCACCAAATCCGAGACCGGGATTGGCCCAAAAAATACTCTCATCTTGTCAGATGGGCAGAAAGAAGTGCTCACAAAAACATAATGACAGTAGTGCGCTAGTTGGATCAACAAATCAAAAGCACGTTTGTAACCAATGTGTGAACGTCAAAAATTACTAAACAAAAAGCTATCACAGCATAATTGAGGAAATATGATGCAGGTAAAATTCATTCTAGTTTAAAATTAGGCATACATCTTAAACGGAAATAACCTTGCCTTGCAATTCCTTCTTTACTAATGCTAACCTCTTAGCATAGTCTATAGTCGACTCAAATGGCAACCTTTGCCTCTTTCCAACGATCCTGAACCTGACCTGGAAAGGTCCACTCCAATGACTTAAACTGTCATTCACATTTAAACTAAGTTGTTGCTCTTCCTCAACCCCTTCGATCCTCAGCTGCTCATTAAAGCGCCCGACCAGCAGCCAAGCTTTGATAGAAGGAGAATTCGTCAAAGACATAATGTCTGTTGGCCCATCCTTCCCAATATAAAACACAGAGGCTTGATGGCGAATTAGAGACTTGACTGAATTGAGATTTCCATATGCACTTGCAACCATCAAAGCCGATCCCAAGGGTGAACCCGCAAAATCGATATTCGCTCCCATTAACAAACAATTGCTAATGACGTCGACAAGATCGAACATTGCAGCCATGCACAAAGGGCTCCAACCCTGACTTGGCTCCAAATTCATGATCCGCTTGAGCGTCTCCGCAGACAGGCGGGAGTGAAACATCCGAAACCTTGAACGGAGGAAGGCAATTCTATCAAAGGGATGCCACCCCAAGTGCCAAGGAAATGGGCCGGTCTGACCCAGCTGGAATTCAGTCTCCAATGCCAAGTTGCAGAATTCGTCTTTGCAAATTAAACAATGCACTAAACTTCTCCCGCCCTCATCCATCAACGCGAAGTTAGCACCAAGCTGCTTAATCTGCAACATCTGGTCGCGTCTCAAGCTGAAATCCGTGCAAGGCGTTGGAGATCGAATATGAGTGAGGTCCCATTGCGTCAAAGTTTTATATCTGACGTTTGAAGGATCGTCATGCAACACTAAAGTAGAGAGGCGACGATATGTTTGCATCCATAGCGTGTTGGTTAGAAATGAAGACTCATCACGCAATAAAATTGGGCAAGGAAGAGCGCCCAAGAGCAAAAGGTGTCTGGCCATTTTTTGAGTTTTTGCGTGTCTTAAAGGAGTCCACCCATTGCTGTCTGCTATCTCAATATCTGCTCCCTTCTTAATCAGAATATCAACACAGTTCATGTTTCCTAAAGATACAGAAATGTGTAATGCAGTCAGCTGAGGCGATGTTCCGACATTTGCAGTTCGGCGATTCAAGATTGTGGACATGGCCTGTTGGGCGGACAGCTGACTCCGATTCCTATAGGTTGCATTAGCTGTGCTCATTCCAGTGAAGCTGATGATTGACTCACGCAATTATCTCAATTCTTTCCTCTGTACATTCTAAAATTACTCGAAGACCTTCGTAATTTGAATTTGCAGCTGCCCAGAAAATAGGCATATCATCTCCACGAACTAAATCACCTCCTTGTTTCAAGTACGCGTCTAAAAGCAGAGGAAGAAGTGGGGTGAGAACTGTAGATTCAACTCCAATCTCAATAGAACTGGACCATGAGAGTAGCATTTCTGATAATACTGAACGTGGCAGAGAGGATTTCATCGAGTCCGGGTGTGGTTTGAAGCATGGTATCGATCCTAGGGGTGGTACAGAGGGTTGTATTAAGAGTGATATTGGATTTACCGAGTCTCTGGGCCTTGATTTTAGGACATTGGCTCCATTATCAAGAAGCCATCGGACAATGTTCACTTTTTTCAGAGACACAGAGAGGGTCAGTGGTGAATCGCCGTGTGGCAGCTCGACATCAATCGAGCATCCCCGTGCTATCATATTTTTGCAGTCTGCCAGGTGATTTTCCTGGATAGCTTCCCGAAAATGGGCTGCAAGGAGCCTACAATGTTTGTTGGATAGTTTTTTGGGCTGTTGTACAGCAAGGTTATCGCCCTTCTCCTCCAAGATCCGATCTAGACACTCCACAAGATCTTGACGGTTTTCTTTCAGGGCATATGAGGTTGGGCTCTTTCCATAAATGTCAAGAGTCTCAAATGTACTGTGTTCCAGTAGAACTCTTGTGGCTGAAGCATGACCACATTGAACAGCGATATGGAGTGGTGTTCTCAGATCCCTGCTTTCAACCATAACATTAGCACCTCTGGAAATAAGGAAGCGCATATTATCAGTGCATCCACCAGCCGCTGCAAAATGGATTGGCGTGAACCCTTCTGAAGTGTTCATGTTCACATCAGTGAAAATGCCTTTGTGAAGGAAATATTTTAGACACTCCAAACTCTCCTCGCCTGAGGAGGCCGCATGAAGCAAGGTAGGGCCCTTAAACCTTATTCCTTTGTTTTGATACGTCCTACGCAATATGTGATCCCAAGACGCAATCAATTGATTATCTTCACAATATGTGAGTAATCTTCCCAGAAATGAAGCATTTCCGGCGGCAACAGCCCAAAAAGCAGTTTCAGATTCACCCATCCCCTTTGCATCAGCAGTAGCATCTGCACCCATGTCTAAAAGCGTAATTGCGCTTTCGAAAGATCTAGAACGGACGTGAAAAGCCAAAGCGGAAATACGTGGCATCGAAAGCGTCATTTGGTTGACATTAACACCCTTTCCAACAAGTTCTTTGATAAGCCAATCAAGTTGTGATCCGTTGCAATGGTGTGTCAATCTATGCAGAAGGCCTAGACCATTGCCATGTGGTGTACATTCGTTTAAATCTTCAACTCTTGTATAGTTCAATAAGCTGTACAGAATATTTTTCCCTATCTCGGAGGAAGACAGCTCAATTGAGAGAGGACTTGTGCATGCGAATTCGATCGGCGAGAGACTGTCGCTTCGTTGGTGAACGTCTACTCCCCATGAAAGAAGGAATTTGACCATATCTATATTTTGGTCTTGAATAGCCGATTTGAAAAATCTCGTCGTATCTGGGGATGTTTTTGCTGAGGCCCAATGTGACGTTGACAATATTCCTGTGCGCAACGTATCCACAGATAAGAATGTTGTGGACTTGTGAGGATACGTCAACCTGAGACCGGAAAAGAGAGGAATAAGACCTGAATTATTGCTGAATCTTTCATATCCGGTCATAACTTGTAGGTTCATGCATAAATCTATAGTTTGGTCAAAGCAACTGGGCTGTGTCTTCAAGAGTCTGCTTATATCCCCACGCAGGTAACCGCAAATATACTCCCAAAAGGTTTTTCTATCGTCACCTAGGGTTGCAAAAAGAGCACTAGATCTGAGTGCTTCCACAACTTCTGCGTCGGGGCTAAGTCCAGCTAGAAGGGCCTTTTCAATATAGAGTTCTGCCGGCAATCGCCCTTTGTATCTATTTTCGTGTGCGTTTCTGTACAGGCTCTTCAACAACTCTACGAATCCAACGGATACTTTGGCACCCAAGCAATGGAGGGGCGTGCATACCCCCGGCGATACAGTATCAAGCTCTGCACCAGATTGTATCAGTTGTTGAACAGCCTTTCCAGAACCCCAATTTGCTGCTGCTTCGAATATGGGCCCATGACTGTTCCAAAAGCCCGGGATACTGGCACATAATTGAACTAGCTCCAGAAGTTTATTTTCATTGTATTTCCTGTTCTGGCCTAGGATGATTGTAAGTGGTGTATCACCTTCATTAGTTTTGCATGAAAGTGCTTGTGCGGCAATATTCGGACCGGTCATGTCCAAGACTTGCAAGATGGCTGATGGTCTATGTTTGGCCCAAATGTGCCAAACCGTCTTGCCTTTGGCATTTTTGGAAAGAAGAGAGATATTTCGGTGAAAAAATACTTTTACCAACCCAAAGTTCGAGTGATATGTATACGGTCGAGCTGAAATGTGTATAGGTAACTCGCCATCATTGTTTTCAATGTATGGGCCGCAACCCGCATCCAGCAACGTTTCTATAACATCTTTATGATCATGCATTGCAGCTGCGTGGAGCAAGGTTCCACCCTCGGGATCAAATTTTGCAGATGGATCGAGACGTTCATCATTCAAATATCGCTTGAGATATTCGGCGTCAAACCCATGCGCAGCAGAAAGTGCTTTCGCTTTTAGTACCTCTTCTGAAAGAGAAATTCGTGAATCGATGAGAAATGGATTGTCTGTGTATGGCAACTTGTTTTCAATAGCCCATTTCCATATGGCCAAGCCAATTTGTGAGCCCCAGTTAGATTCATAGGCAGAAGAGGATTGAAGTTGTTGCAGCAGTTCAAGAGTAGATTTCGCGGCGTAGTCTTCTAAATCTTCTTCGGAGTCTATTAGATACTTTAGTGCATCCTTAAAGGCTTTCACGTCATCGTTATCAGGTGTGATTCCATTGGAAATGAGCCTGGTTAAAGGTGTGATATCATGGAAGAGGCCTATTGTGCGACAGGTACGCTCAAAGAGGCGACTAGATGAAAGCCCACGATCTGACTTTCTAACCCCATCGCTTGATAATTTGGCACCGATTTCTATCAAGTAATCAATGGTCTGGTTCCTTCGTTCAATAGATGGAAATATATCTAAACCGCGGCGTTGTAGTTTGAATAAATCGATTTTTTCGAACTCTGTGTCGAATATATTTGTGATCGTTGTAAAGGCGAGATCGACTGGACTGAACCCCTGATATCTTCTATTAGGAGCGATTTCATTCTCAAGTAAATATCTGCAGATCTCAGGTAGATTCAATACACAAGCCATGTGCAAAGGACGGAAATTGGGGTCCAGCACACGTGTAAGTGTATCATCATCGATAACCTCCTCATCAGTGCTCTCATCATCGGTGTTCCCATCATCGGTGTCCTCGTCACTGACATCCCCATACTTGGTAATAAAAGATGATATATAGTCGAATATGCAGATTGCCCAATTGGAAAAGTATGCTGTTTTCGTAGGACGAAATAGGGCCTTGGCCAGCCCTAGTAATATCCCATCCTTCAGGCCTTCCTTTGTGAGTGATAACCAGTGCAAGGCTGCATATTTATAAAACGGGTACTCGTCATTCATGTGCATGTGCGGATCTCTTTCACCCGGTTGTTCATCAAAGTTTCTCAATTGCAAGAATCTCAAACATTTGGTAGCAAGCTGGTCCTGAAATAGTGACCTAGAAATGAAGTATGTTGCGATATTAGATCGATCCGGTGACCCAGATAATGCAGCTTCATCTTCGAGAAATTCTTGAACAGAAAAGTGTGCAAATTCAAAGAACTTTCCATCCTCCGACTTTCGAATCAAGCTGCTGCATCGACGAGAAATTTCCTGCTCTGAAACAGTATTGTTTTCGTTCATGTATGCGTTGATAGTATCGGGAGTAGAGACAGCTTGTTGGAACTGTCGAATTGTCAATTTGGGCGAAGAAAATGCGATAAAATGAAGGCTCATTTTCACCATGTTCTGAATTCTCATGGAATACCGATTGACTCTTACCAGCAGTCTCCGATAGCTTTCTGGCAGATCTGGTGGCAGCTTCTTCAAAGCATCTCTTCGTTCTTCATCATGAATACAGTCACAAAGGTAGTCTAGTTGACAGACAACCCATCGAAACCTATTGTAATTTAGCATAGAACTGTGCAATCCTTAAATGGTATACACATTCCACCAGCCTGTTCAACAAGGGCTTTCATGATGTCGTCTTTCATTTGTATACTTGTCAGATTCAATCGATGGTTCCGGATTCTTGTCTCCAACTCAGCACCCACGAATAATTTTATATCATGAGTATGTGCAGAAATAGGGATATGATTGAAAGTCTCTTCAAAACAAACGCGGATATTATAATGGTCTCGGCTAAACACGGCCATTGAGATGGTTGGAGTATAGTTGACTAGATCACTCAGCATCTCAACAACGTCGTCGGTATCATCACCGCATTCATCAAGTCCGGCAAGAATAATAACTGTTTGGTCAAAAAGCTCAGCCATCTTGCTTATTTTTTTCCTTAGCTCTTCTGGGTCTGGTGACTCAGCTAACCCCTTTTGCGGATGGAGCTCACTGTAGTAGCAGCGAAGAATGTCAAAAGCCTTTTCATTTTGACGACCAAGTTGAGATGCTATTGCCCCAAGTATGTGAGTTGGTTTGCCCGTTTCTGGATTTTTGTAGTCGCAAAAGAAGAATCCAACACCAATCCCTTCAGTTAAATGGCTACGTGTGAGTGCTTCCTGAATGACAGCTCCTGCAAGCACAGTTTTCCCGGCGCCCGGAATTCCACTAAGCCAAATCCTACACCCAGGCGTCTCCAACCACTGCACAAATTCAGGAGATTCAGTCAACCACAAGCCAGTCATTGCATGCCGTAGCTTAATACTCATTTCAAGATTTGGTTGAGGGCTAATGCTCATAAAATAGTTAAGAATCCTTTCCCTCTCCTGATTCATAGTGATTTGTGAGTTGAGCTCGATTTTCTTGGCGATGGCAAGTATGGACGAGGATTGTTTGGTAAGTGTGTCCATTTTAGATAGGCACATCTGCAAACCACGCATAGAATCTGCTGATAATGCAAGGCTGATTGTTTCCTTGTGTCGTGAAAGGTCGGCCAAAAGTTCTTTTGTCTCTGAGGAAGAAAAGGGCCACTTTAGCTGACGGGAAGTGCTTTCGACTCCTGAGCGAGAGAAACTGTCGGAAGCCTTCTTGACCCTGAGATCAACTTTTTCCAGCGTTCTAGTACATTGACCCAGGTGATGGACCTTCAATACAGGGTCAAAGGTATCGTGTTCTGACTCTAACTCCGAAGCCAGTGCATGAAGCGACCGTAACACACTCCCAAGGGCATTGATTTCGTCGGCAAGATTTTGGACTTCATCTTTGGTGCCTTTTAGAGCTCTTGCATATTTGAAAACAGATCTGAAAACAACGTCGGCGAGCGAGATGAGGCCAGCAATACTGGCGGCTACTGAGAGAGGGTCAGACATCAGGACCCCCAGCTGCGTTGAAATGTTTTAGTCTTATCGGTTGTCAGCGTGCTAAGACGGTAGATAATTGAAAGCATAGGCATAGAGAAAGAGTGATAAACAACTGTGATGATGGTGTTTAAGACTACAATCGTTTGTGGGGAACATTAAAAGCAAACGACGCAGCCGAAAGCCCAAGACATAATTGCATGCGATCGAACAGTTGGTCTGACATGCATGAAATACAACCTTCAAGTGGGCTATGTCTGCATGAGATTGTGGCTGTGCAAGTACGGGTAAGTACTTTGATTAGGCTACGCAAGGTATAATTACGCCAATTTCATCAAGCTTAATTGCTTCCGCGAATAGTTTTAAAACAAATCTAAAGTTTGGTTCTGGTTTTCTGTTCTGACTATATAGACAATGGTGATTTGATTGATATTGGCGTTTAATGATAAGGCGCAAACTATCTCATCCTGCTTGCGCGTGATGTCGAGCCGACAGTTTTAACAATACCCATGAAGCCAAGGCGCACTTCAGTTAATCGTAATAGGGCCCAGTCCAAACCTGCGTCATGTCTGACCACCGTGACCTGCGTGGATGCCTGACTCACCCAACTCACCTAAATCGCGGAATTAGTTGATTCGAGCGAGTGGGATCTGCGTTGACTTGTTATTTCTATTTGATGGTTGGCATTGCGAGTTACCCGGCGGGCATCTCCCCTGAACACGTCGTCACTCTCTGCTTCGATCAGACCATCACAATTGTCCTCTTGCTCCACCCATCCCAAATCCCAGCTATCACGTCTTTTCGAGGGTTTATCCTTTGTAAATTATTCTTGCCGCCCCTCAGCCTGTAAATTTCAGCCATCTCCTCGTCGGTTCTTTCGCCTGGTCTAATTTCTAGCAAGCCCAGTCGGACGTACGTCACCCCCCCATTGGCTCCAGCCCTCGATTCCGAGGGCGTTAGTATTAACCCGAAAAAGCTCTTGTCTTCATAATGCCATTTGTAGTTCCATTGCGCAATAAATAGTGCAAGGACCTGGGATGGAGGCGGTGGAGATCCTGTTTGGTGCGCGCGATTATTGTGCTGCAAAATAAAGTCGTCATCGAAATGTGCAATCATTTCCAAGTCATTTCCGTGCTCGTGGGGAAGCTGGTATGATCCCGAAACTGGTGATGAGGGAAGCGGAATCTCCCTCACCAGACCTCGGACTTTCAGGCTTGCGCTGTTCATCTGGCTCATAACGTCACCATGAAGAGGATCGAGGTCGAACCCAACGAGCTCCAAGTCGTAGTCACTAACAATATGCTTCCTGGTTACATCTCCAATCGCCATGGTAGGAATAAAATTGCCCGAGTTATGGTACAAGCTAGCCCAGCTCCATGATGGTGCTGTATTGTTTCGAAAAGCCTCAGCCTCGCTGAGACCTGTCACTCGCCAGAGTAGACCTCGGTGAATTTCCGATTTCCAAATGCCGACCAAATACGTGTCATCCAGAAGATCGACATAATGCCGGGCCACAGCTGACATGGCTGGCAAAGCGTCATTGGCGTAGGTCAAGTTCCGTTGGCCGAACTGGAAAAGAGATTGATACCAGCAACGTCGCATGGCCTCCTCTACTCTGTCTCTCGAAGACCATCCTAAAAGCTTGGATGGTTTAATATATGCAAGGCTAACCTCGGCGGGAGAGAAGGTATCAATTCTCGCATCTAAATCAACAAATTCGTCCATCTCGGTCTCCAGTGCATATCCACTGTGGCACTCCCAGATATAGTTTCCCTCGTCGAAAAATACGGTGCGTGTAGCAAGTATCCTCTCTTGGAAGCACCAGGCTCGGGACTGCAGGGGTTGATTGATGTGACTAGCGAGAAGGTCGATTCGTTCCGGCATGGGCTGGATTGTGATGTGCCCTTGCTTTTTTGTCTCTGAAGTCGTAAAGGGTATTTTCAAATTCTGGACCAAGCCTCCGGGTTTTCCTAGCCGGCTTCTCACATTTTTGTATTCCCTCGGTCTGAGAAAGGGGGTGTTGCTGTCAGGGGAGCAAGCCGCTGCGATATTTAAGCTTGCCTTGGCATAGATGGAACCCATCAACGCGCTCTCGGTCGCCCAGTCAGATCGCGAATCCTGAATGATGCAGAGAGCATCGATCCAAAGATATCGAAAACCAAGATGACGGGTCAAAGCAACAGAGTCACGAAAAACTGGGGCAAGTCGTTTTTGGGAGAAACCACTAGTCAGCTCGGTGGTATTGCCCAGCGTCAGCACTAGTTTAGATGGATCAGGCTTGCCCCAGCAGTGACTAAGGGTAAGATAGGCTCCCTTGATTGTCCCATGGGTCTCAAGAATGCGAACAGTATCCTCGCTGTCTTTTGAGGACCTTAAATCAAGAACTCGATTCGGGAGCAAGGTATCCTTGAGTCGGTCGGTACATTTCTGGTGTTGGTTATCGCACAACCGCAACAGATTGGCTATTCTATTCATACAGGAAACACTCGTTGAGTCAGGCTCTATACAACGCCACTTTATTCTCAAATCATCGGATGCAGGATCCTCTAAACTTCAAGTCAGTAACCTCAAGACCGAAAACCTCGATCTACTCACCAGCTGATGTAGCTATCACAAAAAAGACATCTGGGGGTTCGATCAAGATTTTAAATTCATCGTCATCATTTGAATGGCGTAGAATTATTGGCTTCAAGAGATCTCGATCTGGATTATATTTAGAAATATGCTCCTTGAGTGCAATCATGATACGCTTGCAGAGCAAACAACCATCATCTGCAGATTTTTGAAGGTCATTTACACTCGGCTTTAATGCAAGGTTAAAGTCATGGGTAAGTAGGGTCGGATTCTGACCAAGTTGCAAACAATCGTCGCAAAGCATTTTGAGTAATGGGGCGTGATTCTAGGGAATTGGTTTTTTTCTTAGCTTTCCCTTTCCCTCTTGTGTATAAACGGAAATAGTTTTGACTATTAAAGCTACAGAGGTGATTCCAGGCAAAAGTGTGCGATCCTAAGCCGTTGCGGGGTTTTGAAGTTCAGCTTACTGATCCACATAGCACAGCGTTATAGCTGGGAAAATATCGGCATTGTTTCGGCCTTGCGGCAATACAGCCACTGATGATGCTGACATAACAAAATGAAGTAACGCATTGTGGTGTGCACAAAATACGCTGGTACCTAATATAATGTACTTCACACTTTTGCCGATGGTATAGTCGTATTTGCAGCGTTACGTGAATTAATATCGAGTTTCAACCCTCTCCAGGGAATCGCTATTTCTAGTCACCATTGGCAGTGCTTATTGGGTCTCACCAAGTTCCGCGTTTCGTAGGTGTGATGGCTTTGAATGCTCCACCTCAGCTCATTGTCAGGCTTGTAGCTGAAACCCAAAATATTAGCGGCTTGGGAAAACGTGACTTCTTTTTGATGTGTCTGCGTGACGAGGCAGCAAGGCAACGAGGATTTCCACTTTGGGAGAGGGCATGTCGGATGTCTAAGGATGGACTCCGTCTTTTCCTCCCCCAACCCACAAGTTTGGGGCAACCCTTGCTTGCATGGTCGTGAATCCCGCCGAACCGAGCGGGCGCTGAATCGTGCAGACGCACCCTGCAGTTTCGGATGCGGTTGCCGGCGAGCCATGATAATTAATGAAGCCCCTAAATTCCCCGGTCCGGTGGTGGCTAAGCCAGTTAGTGTCAACAGTCATTGCTGACACGAGGTGGGAACAATCCTGGAAGAGAAATTAGTGGTCTTGTAAGGCGGATCGACTAGTGCCGAGAAAGCTCCGCTCCATAAAAGTAAAATTGACCAAATGAGCTGTGACCACAACTAAAATGTCATAAGCCACATCGTAAGTGCGGGAACTAGAGCTGTCTTGAGACATCAGATGGCAGCTATTGGCGGGAATCTAATAGCTGGGCCGCTCTTTCTTTTTCTTTGCAAGTGAAAAAGAGCCAGGTTGCCATCGCTGCCTCAAAAATACACGAGAGTCTGTCGATCGCCTGACCTGAGAAACGGGATTCACTGGATCTAACAGGGGCCCCGTGGCAAAATGTGGAGTGCCTAGGCAATAGCTCAGATAGCATTCACCAGATGGAGCCAATCTCGTCAAGCTACCCATGTTGCTACCCATCCTAGACAGGGTTCAGGCACCAAAATGAAACGCGAGTCGATGCGATGGATGTTCAGCTCTACTTTGTCACTGTGCACTATTTTGTATGAAAGGTAGAGTGCTCCCACCAGATCTCGCTCTGTCGACAAACTCGCTTCTGCACATCCCCCACAACCTTGGTTTACTTCGACATCAAATCTGCCAATATGCGAACCTCTCAGATCCTCCTCGTCGCCGCTGCCGCGACCGTTCAGGCGGCCGGTCTCGCCGAGCGCGACACCCTCGAGTGTGTGTCCGTCGCATCCAGCCTGGTCCCATCCCTCACCGATTTTCCTACACCCAACTCCAAATTGGTCAGCTTTCTCGCCACCCAAACCCAAGTCACAACCGTTACCGGAGCCTGCGAGGTTCCTGCCATCACCGGCACTATGGCCTCTGAATACAGCGACTACATTTCAAGCGCCACGAGCTGGGCCAGCGCGCACAAGGGAGACATCTCGAGCCTCCTGTCGGCCTGCAGTGATGTTCCCCAGTTCAGCAGCGCCCTGGCTCAGTACTCTGATGTCACATCTCTGTGCGAGTCCTACACCTGGGTTTCAGCCGGTGCCACTGGCGCCGCTTCTGCAGCCTCTGTTACCGGAACTGCAGCTACTGCTACCGGAACTGCCGCCTCTGGAAATGCCGCCCCCCAGCAAACCGGTATGATGATGGCTGCCGCCGGTGTTGCAGGCCTTGCCATTGCTGGTCTGTACTAAGCAATGAATGTATCAGCGTGATGGGTGGGGAGGTTACTCAGTGCAACTTGTGTGATGATTTTTAAACAAAGCGGGAGGAGCGCGGTCCTTGGAATGGAGTGTTTGGGAAATACGGCGATATACTGTTTCAAGTACTTAATTCTTTTATTTAACTTCGAATACTTCTTTTCTTCTACTCAAACGTTCCACCTATGTGACGAATCTACGCCATGAGAATGTCATTGCTGGTTTGAAGGCCAAAAATACACCCTGTCAGTATCAACAATATGAGGGTGCTGTGTTTCAACATGCCAATATTCCAACTATCACACACTATTGATTTCGGGTCCAAAATGAAGCGACAGGCTCAACTGAGTGAGCCACGAACCAAGCCACAAAAGTGGCACTGAAATAGAGTTGAGTGATAGGGTTAGTCATCAAAAATCCATCCTCTCACCAGGTATGATCGATATGTATGATGCGGCCAGGCTTTGATATCAGGTATTACTATTTCTAAAAATCACTTCAAATCTCCCTGCAACCAACCAAATCCGATGTTAGGGTCAAGAATGATACAATATCACCAATTTACAAACGCTTTCGTGAAAGCAGGCGTGCCCTATGGCATTATGGGTCGGCGTTGGGTCGGCGTTGGGTCAGCGGCCCTGTAGCGGATGCGCAGGAATGGTCGGGATCACAGATACACACCTCAAAGCAACTGATTTGGGACACAATACTCACATAATTTTCGAAAAGGGAAGTAACGATTCTCTCATTCACAATGTTCTTGTCTGCAAATCCAAGAACCCTTTCGGGGTATAGAATGACGTCAGCATGCCAGCCACAGGTTACGTAGTTCGTGCATGAGAGTTGGCCTGCACTTTTGCTCCTGTCTGAGAATCTTGAAGTCCAGATACGCCGCCGTCGTCCCAACGACGCAGATACAAAGCGTTGCTGCATGCTAGGCAGCGGAGAAAGCTTAGGTTAGAGAGGCAATACTGCTAACAGCCACAATTCAAAGCTCTAGCGAGGACAATCTTTGCATCTTGGAATCAATGGCGACCTGGAAGATCAGCAGCCGTGTGGGGTCAAGAGGGGGAACAAAACGACGATCAGGATTGCCAATAGAAAATCACGTCACCACTACACATGCTAGGTTAATGACACTGCTGATCGATTTGAAAAGCAAGTCTTTGTCAGAAAATCCTTACTCTTGATGGGAAAGCTTGGCGCTCTTGCTGGCAAATGTCTGGTCCGTCACTTGTTGGTCAAGCATTGCCAAGAACAACAGCACCAGTGCGAATCTGGACGTATTAACTGTGTCCCGTGTACAAAATTTTCAATCTTAGCCTACCTAGCGCGTCGAAATTCTCAGTTTGGCTGGATTTGGTTAGGTTTGCATCTGAACTGTCAAATTTATCCCGCTCTGAATGCATTAATTTAGTACTGGCGCGTCGAATCTTTTCGAGGCGTCTTCTTTATCCCTTAAAATCCTCTTCTGCAGAAGCCTAAGCTTCTTCAGCGTAGATATCTTTTTTGCCAATTTCAGTGGCCGTTTCGAGGGATGAAGCACAAACATATACAGCACTGAGAGAGGCGCTGTCGCAACAAACTGGATGCCGGTGGGTATTTATCACCCAGCATTTCAAGTCATATGCTAGCTTTATGAAGAAAAAGGGGGCCTTCTAGGGTTTCTTGCGCAATTATTAAGTGCAACATCGCTTTTATCATACTGTGCATAGACTTGAGGGATCTCTCAGCTGGGTATATGGAAACGACGATGCTAGGTCATAGGAAAGGAAATAAGCGACCTAGTATGAAATGCATAGCTTTTGCACTAGTCAGTAGAAAGCTTCGATGTTTATCGTCGCTCTACACCGAGATAGCTCTCGAATTGCGGCCAGCGTGAGCGACAGCCATGGCCATTTTTCGGCCCACATCCCGGCTGGGTAGCCACAAGCAACAGCCTCAAGAATGTCCCCAACAAAGCATCGAGATCATGACAGCTGGTATTGTGGCTTTGATTACATAGAGGCCAAACTGATAGTTGAAGTCACCAAAGGGCCGATTAAAAGCTATAGGGTTCGTAAAGAAAGATTTCCGGCAGATGACGTCCTCTGCATCCCTTGACCCTTATTAAACACCTCGAAGCCCTGACCCGAAGATGAAGCAGTAACTCGCCACATAAATTTCGGTGAATAAAACGGTAGTATCTCTATTTACAGGACTGTTTGGTTATTATTGGACTATGGCCATGGAACCAGCCCAAAGACCGTGACCACGCTCAGAAACGTGACAGCATTGGCAAGCAGTTACCCTTTCATCCATTATTAACGCGAGGAGATCGGCGCGAGAAGTTAGGAGAGTTTACAAAGCATGTGACGTTACTTTCATTGCACCAGGCGAAGTTGGTGTTTTTTGTTCCCTTGCGCACAACAGGGGCGGAGCCGGACACGGGCACAGAATCATCGACACCAATCAACATAATGCATAGCTCTGCGTCCATGTCTATAATATTTATAATGCCCCAGTCTTGACTAGCGGTTGGAAATTATACATCATGTACGTTGCCAGTCGCTACAGCGAATTACGAGTTACAAGCTTGGAGTAATGATGGGCCCAAACTTACCGGGTGTGTAGAGTTAACCGGACAATTCAGGTCTCAGTCAAAGTGAGCACGGAATGAAATTCCCCAGTGTTAGCTGTCTAGAGAGGTAAATTTCAGCGCCAAGGCTTCATTTAAGCTAAATTGTAATGAGTCAAAACTTTTGAACTACTCCTCCTGGTCAGGAGAGTTTCCACCTTTTTAAGCTCAATTCACGCTCACAAGCCATTTTATCTAAGAATCAAGAGCGAGGCCCGGAGGCAGATCTTTATACTCATTCCAGAATAGAACAATTAATTGATTTTTTTTAGGCGCATGAGTTTGGGCCTCCCTCCCCTAGTCTGTCTTTGTCCATGACACAGTTGCTTTAGGGTAGTCCCTTGACTGTGACGAGTTCCACTTTGCGCAAGTTTCAAAGTCCGTGAATGGCTCAACTGAGAATGATGTCGTTGTACAAGCATGAAACCATGTGCTGGCAATGACCTAGCGCTCAATTAAACCCTCAGAGGAAACTACCCATGCCTCCGCCCCCCTGGGATCTCCAAAAACCAAGAACAAAAAAAATCGACAGAGATAGCTAAACTCCAAGTAACACACCGAACACAGAGATATCAGAAGAGATAACACAGCAACTGGGGGGCAACACCGCTTAACCAGAACAAGCACAACATTGGCTCAAGTTGTTGGTCCGCACCTGCAGCGGCTAAAAAAGTTGCCGGAATGACGCGGCAGAAGATCAATTACCCCCCCGCAGCAGCAAAGCCCACCAGTTCTGTGATTTTAGCTCCCGCTAGTGTCCGTGCCGCAGGCCTTGCTAGAACCGTGGGCGGAGAAGGCTATGATATCGCTTAGCATGGAGGCGAAGGACGGACCGCCCAACCAGCCGGAATCTGCATTGCCAGCGCTTGGACGCTACTGTAGCATTTCCGCGCGGGTCCGGCTCTGAAGAGCGGAGTGGCATTTTTTTTTTTTTGGTGCATGTCTTTAATCAAAAACCAACAGCCTGGTGGACCGGCTTGTTGGGTTGGTGATAATAATCAGGTGATAAGCAAGACAGGGCGGTGGGGTTTTTCTCGCCGACCCGCCGCTCTCTCCACACCCAACAGAAGAGAGAGAGGTTTTCCGGGTACTCGGACCAGCCCTAAAGCTTAGCGGATTTCTTCCTCTTGACGTCAACCGAATTCTCGGGACTGCTGTGTAGCCACAAAATGCGAGGTCCCCAAAATTTGAAAGAACCTGCTACCGCCACTAGTCCCGAGTCGGCTGCCGCCGCGGCGACAGGAGGCAGAGAAAGAGAGAGAGAGCCCTTGGGCACATGCCTCAAACAAAAATGCGTCCGAGTCAGAATTTTGCATCCCCCAAGTCACCAATTGACGAGTTTCTCATGCACTGAATATGGGAACATGCGTTGGAAAAGAAATAAAATTACTCATTTTGTTTTTGGGTATCTAAGGATGAACATCAATCATGTGCCAGCATCAGCCTTTGGATTCCATTACTTTGGCTGAGTTGGAATTTTGCCAGAACACCGAGCAGCTGGCCCGAAAAGTACAAGAAGAAAAACAAGAAGAAGAAGATAACCAAGTGCCATATCCGGAACCCATCCCCCTTTAGCTGTGAGTAAGCTGACCGCCACATCTTTCCAGCCGCTGAAAGCACAACAAAGCGGGACACATGTTGAAGAGACGGTCTGGCTGGAGACCCTGATGCACCTTCGTCCGCAATGCTGCAGTCTTGGCTGCTTTTGTGCTCGGGCTCTACGTAGGCGCCGGGCACGTAGCGACCAGAGCTTTTTGTGTGCCACGAGTAGACGCCCTGGATCATGATGCCGAGATCTCTCGCGTACTCTTGGGCTGTAGACTGCCATCTTCCAAAATCGGGCAGATTGTGTTGGAGATGGATGAACTCTTCTAGATGCTCGTCATGAATCTTGAGCGCTTTTGTGTAGGCGTCCTTTAGTTTCAAGCCGGATTCGTGCTGGACGGTAATGATGAGGTTGACAACGTCCCCCTTTCGGGCCAGCTCCTTGGGCAGCGAGATGAAGTCATTGTGGTAACCAATGAGCAGGCCCGAGAGCTCGTGCAGCCGAAGAATGCTCGGATGGAGGAGGACTTGGTCAGGGAGCACGCGGTAGTTCTTTTGCATGCAGAGGTACTTGGCAAAGCAGGTTCCGCCAGAACTGCGCTGGCGGATCGACTGAAAAACCTGGAACCGCGGTGGTGTGCCCGCTGCGTTGTACTGCTTCTCTTCGCTGTATCCGGCCATGAGCGACAGGATGGACTCAGCAAAGCGCTGGTACAGATGCCGTGGCATCCCGCAAGCGAGAGCATCGTGCCGCGTCAAGTAGACCTGGCGGTAGAAGCCAAGATCTGGCTCTTGACAGTCCTCGCCCGCGAGCAGAGCAGCGACCTTTTTTGCAATGGCCTTCATCTCATCGCGGGTGCCGCGGTCCATGTAGTCATCGATGATGGCAAAGAGTGCCGTGAAGCGTGCCACGGGACGCAGCTCTTGCATCGTCATCCACGGAAACCCGCGAGCCGCCAGGTCCGTCAACCGGTGTTGCTTGTGGACGCTGCGAGCCTTTTCTGATTCGAACTGGCAGTCATCGTCAATCCATTGACAGTATTCTGCGGCCAGCTCGTCGATGTGTGGGCTGAAAAAATCAGGAAAAGGATAACGAGGGCGAGGCCAATCTTTGAGCTCTGTGTAGAGTTGCTCTTCCATTGATCGGCTCATCTTTGCTTGGGTGTGGTTTTTTTTTTTTTGGGCAGTATGAGTCTGGAATAACTAATTCTTGGCAGTTGTGCAACAACCCCATCTTTTAAAGTGTTCGTATCTGGACTAAATATCCTGGTAGTATCCGTGGCCGGTCATCACATGGCTCTAACCATCCCTTCATCCACCATGTTTTCTCCGAACCCGAACCCAACACTACCGGAGTATTATCTGTGCGAGCTTCTAATTCCAGACTAGTCCTTGCGTCCTTAGTGTTGGTTCAGCGTCTCGGCGGAGATACCCTCATTTTTTTTTTTCGTGCGCTGCCCCTGTCTTCCCCCCATCCCCATGTGCAGCCGCCGTCCCGCTATGATGACGGACCAGCAACCTGCATACTAGCAAGGGCCCTTAGTTTCAAAAGATGCTAGAGGCACGCTTTTCATGCAACCTCCTATGCACGGGGCTGCAGCTATGATATGACGCGTCGCCAATTTCCAGAGCGCACAAGAAATGCTCAGATCTCGAAGTCTTATGATGACATACCCCTTAGCCTGGTATTGGCATCTTGGTGGGGTGGGTCCGTTACCCTGCGTTCGGTACCAGGCCGTCGTGCCATGCGACGGAGGCATGCACAAGTGACGTGTCCGAGACCGGATCAATCATGTTGCAAGACCCATCAATGTGTCCCGTTTCAATTGGCCCCAACATGTTAATCAATTGGGCTGTGGGTGTGCATGGTTCCCCTCACCGCTGGAGCCGCCCTGACATTCGCATCCTTCCGCCTGTGTTTCCTCTTTGCGCCACCACGCGTTCTAGATTACCTACTTTAACCATGAACCAACGTTCAATACCTGTTCCAGAGTATATTTAATACTCTCCGGTCCCTGATATACCATGGCCTTGCTCCACAGCACTTCTCTCAATCACAAGCCGTTCGAGACCTCGCCATGATGAATGACATGTCGCTTTCCCGGAGTTTTGGAGTTGCCACCCCGCAATGGCTCGGCTCCGTGTGGCGTTATCCGCTAATCCTTGCAACCGTTTGGCTCTTGTACTTTGCCGCCATTACTGTGTATCGACTTACATGGCATCCGCTCGCAAAGTTCCCGGGTCCCATACTCGCCAGGTCCTCATACCTTTACGAGTTTTGGTTTGATGTGATACTTCAAGGCAGATACACTCGCAGGATATCCACGCTTCATGAGAAGTATGGTAAGTGCCTTCCTTGCAGGGATTGAGAAAGTGAGCGGGTCCACTAATGGCTGACAATTATCAGGACCAATTGTGCGGATAAACCCGGATGAATTGCATTGTAATGATCCTCGGTTCGTTGATGTTGTATACGCGCATGGGAAAGAGAAGCGGAACAAGTCGGCGCACTACTTGGCTGCTATGCCATGGGGGTATGTTTAACCATCTTCACTTTCAAAATTAGTTTTCTCGCTTCGTGCTGACCCTTTGTCATAAAATTTTAAGACTGCGCCAGGTCAGTTGCGCTTCCAATGAAGCAATGGTCGTTCGCTAATCAGGAGCTAGGCGACCGTCTGCACGGCGGACCATGACCACCACCGGCTTCGCCGGGCACCAATTGTTAAATTCTTCTCCCGCACTCACATCATGCAGCGGGAAAGAATAATACATGAAAAAATCCAACATCTTTGCGAGAAGCTACTCAGCTATCGTGGCCGTGGATCATTTCCGGCGGCTTCCGCATTCTCGTGCTTCACCACGGATGCTCTAACAAGTTTCTGCTTCGGCGAGAGCCTGGGAAATCTTGACACTCCGGGCTGGAACCCTAGTTTCAAAGGGACAATTGACAAGATTACAGGCTTGTTTTATTTCAGTCGTCACCTACATGCTTTGGCCCGACTGGCAGATACCATACCTTTGTCAGTCTCCAATATGCTCCACATCGCAATTGATCTTCTGACATCTATAGATCCCTTTGCCGGTACATTTCTGCCGAGATTAGCTTGTTGTTGGAACTCATCCGTGTCCGTGATTTTTCACGCGCCCCATAGAATAACCGTCATAAATTAACGATGGCGTAGATCACAATTCCACAGCTCGTGGAGAGAGCGAAGAGCAACAGCAAAGTCAATCATGGAGAGACGCCACCGACCATTATTGAAACATTACTTGAATCCGACCTTCCTCCAGCGGAGAAGACAACCGAACGGCTTACAAGCGAAGCCATCGCCGTCATCCTAGGAGGCACTCACAGCATATCCACCGTGCTCTCGATCGCGAGCTTCCACCTGCTGAGCAACCCTCTGCAGCTGGAGAGACTAATCACAGAGCTGCGCACCGTCGTGACAGATGAAACTGATCTCCCAGGCTGGTCTGCGCTGGAGAGGCTACCATACCTGAATGGTGTTGTTCAGGAAGCGCTGCGCTTGATGTACGGCGTGGCGAGTCGGATATCTGTCGTGTCACCAGACGACGCGCTCGTGTACCGAGCGGCTGAAAAGTCACATGATGTGGCAGGTGTGGATGGATACACAATTCCAGCTGGATACGCCATCGGGATGTCGGCTTACATGATACACACGAATCCCACCCTCTTCCCGGATGCCTCACAATTCATCCCAGACAGGTGGATCGATGACAATGGTCGAAGGAACAGGGGTCTGGAGAAGTACCTGCTATCTTTCTCCCAAGGGCACCGCCAATGCATCGGCATACAGTAAGCGTACCATGGTGGTGGGTGGGTGACCAATGCTAATCATTATCTTAGACTGGCCTACTGCGAACTCTATATTGCAGTGGCGGCGCTGGCTCTGCGCGTTTGGCCTCACATGCGACTCCACGGAACGACGATATCAGATGTCGAATATGACCACGACCAGATGATTGCGATGACCAAGAAGGGAAGCAAGGGGGTGCATGTGGCGATGCATTAGGAGCAAGCCATGACTCAGGTTGAGCCTTGGGTCTCCGCGGGAAATATGGATTGTGCCGTGCTTCCAAACGTGTGCTAGCTAGAAAAATTTTAAGGAACTAAAGACAGCTGGCAATTCCATGACCACAGACAGAATGCTGGGAAGGGGGGGTTGGTTCCCTCCAAACAGCTCAACACAAATGATCAGTGACACGGCAGCATGTCCCGCCGAGTGAAGCCGTCAGTCAGTATGTCACCCTTGGGGGCCAATCACTTTATTAGCTTGGCGATCCATGTGAAAAGGGTCAATGCTCCCGGTACGGCACGCCTCGCACCATCACGATAGCACAGAAGCGGGGTTGGGCACCACTCCCATGTCCTTGGGACAGTCGCATCCCAGCCTACGCTAGCCCCATGTGGCAGGGAGTGCATCTACAGTGCGATGAAGTCCAGAACGCTATGTTAAACACCCCTGCCACAGACTGTGTCAGCCCAGCCCTTGATCCAAGGACCCGGAATCTCATTCAGGTCGAGTCCAAAGGCAAGAAGTTGCAGCTCCCACCACAGTCCTGTTCCCCCTCCGGACCATCTCAGCAGCCTCAACAATTCTCCGCGCATCAAACGGCCCCTACCGACGGGAGTCACATTGAACCAAGGGGGCAGCAACCCGGCGCCGCCAACCTGGACGCGCTCGGCGAGGCAAGCGCATAAGGCTTGCCTGCGGCACGGCTTTCCACTTGCGTGGTGACTGCGTCGGCCATCGCATAGAGAGAGGCCAGCGGATCCCGCGGATACATATCGCGTGTGCTTTTAGCTCCAGCAATCATGGGCGACCACCAAGCCGAGCCCGGGGGCGGTATGGGCGGCGTTGTTCAATACGAGTCCGGTCGGCAGCTAGACGATTTCAAGTTCACCTTTGACACGGGAAAATTGTCCGGATCATGTAGCTTCATCGAGCCAGAGGTAGGCGAGACCCGGATTTGCAGGCGATTTGATGAGACATGACACTGACCTGCTCGCTTCATTCTCCACCCAGCCCTGGACCATGTAGGTGCCCTCTTTCGGAAACGCAGTGTCACCCCAATTGACCGGTATCCACAGCGGCGAAACGGCCTCGCTGTCTGACAGCGTGCAGTCCTTCCCAGAAGAGTTTGGCCGAACCTACCATGCGTACCGGGCCGGCTGTAAGACGTCACTGCTCGGAGTTCGTGTGCCATCCCAACTGACCGCAGACGTGCAGCGTACGCCTTCCCCAATGACGCCCCTGAGCAGGAACGCTTGGCATTGCAGGGACTATGTGTCAAGAAGCTGTTGGGTGACAGGCTCTACTTCGCCCCTCTCTCGCCTGCCAGACCACCTCTCCGCATCCTCGACATCGCCACTGGTGTCGGGGACTGGGCCATCGAGATGGGAGACATGTTCCCCGGATCCACCATCATTGGCACAGATCTATCCCCGATCCAGCCAGAAGAAGTGCCCCCCAATGTTCATTTTTACGTTGATGACTCGTGAGTATCTCTGTGTCATGTCGACACCCATCATCATCATCCGCCCCAGCCGGCCGGAAAGGCATGTCCTTGTTGACCGATAACCATCCAGGACCGACCAATGGACCTTTACGCACCAGTTCGATTACATCCACACACGATCTACCGTCGGCTGTTGGGCCTCGTTCCAGACCCAAATTGCCGAACAGGCCTTTGCCGCCCTCGAACCTGGCGGCTGGTTCGAGTCGCAAGAAATCGATAGCAACCTCTGCTGCGACGACGGCACTCTCAACCCCGACGGGCCTGTGGCAGCATGGTTCAATGACCTCATCACCGCATCAGGGCGCATGAACCGTCCTGCCATCTTGGGGGCCACTCTGGCAGAAGCGTACGCCAGGGCCGGGTTCGTTGATATCCACCAGCGCAAGGTGAAGATGCCCATCGGCGGGTGGCCCAGGGACCCGAACCTGAAGGAAATTGGCTTCATGTGGGAGGCAAATCTGCTCGAGGGCTTGAGTGGTTTCTCATACCAGCTGTTTAACCGAATATTCGAAAGAACGCCAGCTGAAATTGAGGTGCGTATACTTGGATATCGTCTGCACGGCGTGAAGCATGGCCCATGGATATCGATTTTCTCACACTTGCTATAGATATCTCTCATTAAAGTACGACAGCAACTCGGCGACCCACGTACACACGCTTATATGCCTGGGTTTGTTGTATGGGGGAGAAAACCATACCCCTACGAAGTTTCGGCAGCTATAGGGAACAGGGAAGGACCTGGTGCAACAGCTTAATACATATGCATGATTAGATGCGTTAATCTACAAAGTAATATTTTTTCAACTTCCTGCTAGTTATAATGGAAGACTGCCATGTTGGTGAACTGATGGACAATCAAGTCTCATACGAAACTTTGGGCATGGTAACCTACAGCTGGCTTTTGCCTCCGGCTATCCTCTAAGATTTCTGCTGCGGGCGCTACTCGCTTCGCTTTGCTCGATGAAGAGGCATCTGCACTGTACAGAGTCATACTTCGAACTGTCCTAAGGTCTAAAAATAACCTTAGATGTGTTATGATGAATAAGTCAGAATGTCGACTTCGACGTATCATTCTTTTCACTTATGACGTCAGTGATGATTAATTTTGCTTGAACTGTCACGTAGGCTTTGAACCAAAAGCCTTGGGTCAAGATTACCCGAGAGAAAGCGCGGGACGAGAGTCCCACAGTGCGCGGATTAACCACATTGACCTGATCAATGGAGAATTAAAACAAGCACCTTATTTTTCCCATGAAATAGGGGCGGTCAATAGGGGGGTTTAAAGCCCGACGAAGCTCGCTTCCGTGGTGGCGTTGCGCTAGTCGTTAAAGGCACCCACCAGCCTCAACGGCACGCGATAAAATCAACTAATTGCAGCAATTGAGTAATTAAAATGGGACTTTCCTCATCTCAATAAGATTGCGCATGCTAGACACGACTACAAATCATCCCTATTAGTCTTTGAATGACCAATAGTATTCCCTATTAGTACAGTGTCAAGCTATTGATTGACTATGCCGCAGCACTAGGCCTTCTTATGATATCGGGCCCAGGACAGAACCCGACGTCGGCGCATTCGATTGCCTCTGCAATGAGGACCTTGCACTAAAGCACATTTCTTCAGTTGCGCAAACTGCAACGATATTGGCAGAAGGATAAGTCCGTCAGGCGTGGCTACGCTGGGCTTGAGATAGAGGCTGGCTCTGGGACAGGCATGCTTAGTTTCCAACGGGAGAAATAGAGTCATGAACGGCCTGGCTGCTTTATACAGATAGGAGTTAGAGGAACTCGGACTTTGAGTGTTGCGTTATAGGAGAAAATGGAGGTGGAGGTGTGAATGATATTGGCGCATCTGGCCAAGTTGAACCGTTGAAATAGTCTGCTGGTTTCCGACGTAATCAGAGCCGAGTGGGATGTGCGATTGAGATAAGTCATGTATGGATTATCTAATGAAAGTGGATAGTGCTGCACAACTGAGGTATTTTTTTCCATTTCAAATCCCAATAACATCCCCTGCTCCGCTCTGGACGAGCCTTGCAGTGAACATGCAGTGCAGCGAGCTCCATTAGCTTAGCATCTAAGCCTGCTTAATGATCAGTACCTCATTTCATGTCAATGGGCTCATTGGATCAAAAGATAGGAGGTCAATAACAGATACTAAGAAGGGCCTCTGTTATGCCTGTCTGTCCCAGGCTGTAACATCTTAGGGCACCAGCTAAGCCACCGCGTAATACTCTCTATGATATTGCTTGGGATGCAGTGATAAAATTTCTCACGTATTTTGAGTATCCAGTTGTGCTCTGGTTCATGGCTCAATTAGCTTGGTAACATCGTATCATATTCTATCAAGGTAAAAGCTCAAATCGACTTCGAGAAAGAACGCGTTTGTACGACTCAGTCCATCTCCCCACATACGCCTTTCAGGTGGATACATGTAGATTACAAAAACGAACGCGAATGCGAGCCTCGTATTAATAATGTTCACTGCGGATAAAGGTGCTGTGCCATTAATAATGGGCATGGTGTGAAACCTGAAGATATATAAAAGATTTCTCCCAGACAGGCCAGCTTGAGATGTGCCGCCAATAATTCAATTAACCAATTGTCCAAATGCCTTTCTCAAATCGTATTGCGGTGATTGGCCATCGTGGCTGGGCGAGCTCTGCCATAGTCAACGCCCTAGCCGCCTCCCAAGCTGTCGTCAAAGTCTTGTACCGATCAAGCTCTGATATTACTGACCTCCCACCAAACGTAGAAAAGGCTGAGGTGGACTTTGATAATCAGGCCTCGTTGGTCGCCGCGCTACAGGACATCGACATCGTCATGTGAGTGCTTCGACAAATTCAAGGAGCACCCATCTAACCAACTCAAGATCCCTGGTAGGTCATGAAGGTGTTACAAGACAGCATGCTCTTATCCAGGCGATCCAAAAGACAAAAGTCCAGCTGTTTTCGCCCTCGGACTTGGCAGCTCGCTATGATCAGCAAGGGCTTCAGATTCCAGTCAACAAACGTAAGGATGAAGTTGAGAAGGCCGCTCAGAGAGCAGGGATCCCCATGACGGTCATTTTGACTGGTAATTTCATCGAGTTCGCTTTGAATACAAGGTAAGCGCTGGAAAAGTACAATTGAGTTAGAAATTTGCTGATGGATTATCTTCTGTAATAGAGCAATGGGAGTGGATATTGATGAAAACAAGTTGATACTTGTTGGTAACAGTGCAGAGAAACAACTAAATGTTTGGTAAGAATGGAAATTCCAGCCCTTTGCACTAAATATCTTTTATCACAAATTTCTCTTCTATAATTTTCTCTATCAGGTGGCTAATATTGGAGCGATTGATGCAGCACAAGATCTTATGTCGCCGCAGCTTATGTGTCAATTTTTGCAGACACCCCTATTGCGCAGATCAAAAACCGAACCATTGGCCTTTCCGAGCTCAAGTTCACCGGGAACGAAATCAATAACCTTCTAAAGCGAAAACATGGCAAAGAGGTAGAAGTATTCAATCATAGCCTGCAAAAGGTGGATTCTATCATAGATGACGGCATACAAACTGGAGCACCATTTGCGCTCGCCTGGTACTGTCGCAAGATTTGGGGCACAGGTCAACAGGTGAATATGCTGGGAACAGATATTTGGGATATTCTTGGGTATCCCAAGGCTGATTTGGAAGATTTGATCCTGGGTGGAAAGTTGGAACGCTATCGCACCTTGCCCCTAGAAGTGGATGAGTATTTCCGTTCCACCTTTGCTCCTTAAGCCTAGCGAATAAGAATATACAAGAAACGTTAGGAATAGATTTCCAGTCAATCCAGAATAGTGAGTAAAGTTGAACCTTACCCAACATTATCATTATGCAGGTTGAATCATGCGCAGTTCTTTTCTCTCAACCTAAGTTTGTTTTGGCTTTGTTTGTACCAGATTACAGTCTCGGTGAATTTGTCTTCTTGTCCATAACGACGAGAAAACCTCGACCCAAACTCCACGTTCTACATCAAAGCTACATAACGAGATGGATTTTTAATATAACCGATCTAGATTCTAAAGATGGTGCATTCAGCATTCTCATCCGACCAGGAGGATGATGGGGCAGGCAAATCCTTTGGCCACCAAAATGAGTCGGAGAAATCGCTATTTTGCCAGACATTGACATGGCTCGCAGGTGGCCATTTTCTTGCGTCCATATTCACACCGTAGATAAACATATGCTAACTTTGCTTCTTCTTTAGCGACTTTCTCTCCATTGCCAGAGACCCAACGAGGGTTAGCAAAGCCAGTCCCAGCGGAATATACAATGTCTGTACGATGGCAGTTTCATATCCAGAAAGCACCTTTTCCAATCTTTCCGGTCCAATAGAATGACGCAGTTCAGACAATCCTGCCTCCTTGACGGCAGTGACATTGGTTCCGGGTGAAGAAGCTTTTATCTCATCAACAAGACGGCTTTGGAACAGCGTGGCCGACGCGCATATCCACAACGCCGAGCCCATTCCCGAGCCAAAGTTGATGACGGCGCCCCCGATGGAGATGTCTTCGATGGATAATACGGCCTGCACCGCGATCTGAGGACCTTGGAGACCCAGGCCAACTGCCAATCCAAGGAATGCGAGGAGACAGACTGCTTTGCTGATTTGTTCTTCGAGGTCAAGGGTGGTAAGGAGACCTGAAGCTACAGGTGCTAAAACACTAGTAGCCAACATGAATGCTGGACATATGCGTCAGCGCGTGAGAATAGCAAAAGGAGGAGGGCTTCGTACGATAGTAATATCCAAGCCAAGTGGTGCCAAGCCCGGAAATGACAAATGCGGCCATCAAACCACCCAGCATAGGAAGAGCCAGCACACCCGATCGGGCGGCTGAGTAGCCCTTGACACCCTGAAAGTAGATGGACATGTAGTACTCGGTGACTGAGAGAATACCCTCGGAGCAGGCCGCGTACCACATGCCCGCAATGATGCTGCGCTGCTTCAGGACCCTTGGCGGTAAAAGGGCGCGCTCGCCTTGGCGGTGCTGCAGATATCCCAACGCTACAAACAAGGCCACGGAAAAAACGAGCAAAACAATAATGGGCCAACTTCCCCAGCCGTATTTCAGTCCGCCCCATTGTAGCGCCATGAGCAGGCAAGTCACGGCCGGGACCACCAGCAACGTCCCCATCAAGTTGATCTTTTTGATCTTCTCCTTCAGGGTCAACGCGAGCTCTGGGTCAGCGACCGGGTCATGCGCCCCATAGGCTGTCAAAACAAAACAGAGGACTCCCAAGGGCAGACTGATGCCAAAGCACGCCCTCCACGAAAAGGCGTCAATCAAGGCGCCCCCAACGGTAGGCGCCGAGATTAGCCCAGCGCTTTGAATTGCTCCAAGGGTACTGTTCACAAGGGCCTGTTTGGAGAGGGGGAAGCAGTGCCGCATAAGCTTGAGCATGCCGCCATTGATGGCGCCGCGGCCGAGGCCGGTGATGGCGCGACCGAGGATGAAGACGGCCGAAGTCGGTGCAACCGTGCAGATGAGGGATCCCAGCGAGAAGAGTGCAATTCCAATTAGATAGATGGTCTTGATGCGAAATAGAGTGTAAATTTGCCCAAAACTAGATAGATGCTGGTTAGCGAAAGGGTTTACAAATGACGAGAAAGGTGACACTACAAGAAAACGAATGCGCTTAGGGTCATGCCACTGGATGCAAAGACGGCGGTCAGTCATGCGAAGGTGAAAGGTAAGTTAGGCGTGCATCTTACTATGCTGCCGAATACCATCCAATGTCTTGTATAGTCTGGAATTTGTCGGTGAGACTCGGTACAGCCACCGCGACAACGGCTATGTCCTTTGTATTGTTAGCGGGCCGCTCGATCAATCTTGCTCAATCTCTCATTCGAATGCCAAGAAGGATCCGAAGCGCAAATCCCCCAGAAGATTTCAACGTCAAGAAGAAAAAAAGGCACCCACTAGCCCGCTAAGATAACATGCGATGCAGAGCGATGCCATTGTTGACCAAAGCTTAGGTCCCGTGGGGTAAACAATGTCATCCTCAGTGTTGCGATTCTGGTTCTCTTCAATCTCGAGATTCTCCATTGGTCCTTGTCGCGAATCATCGCCATCTCGTTGAAGATTAACTTGGCTCACGTTTCGTTCGACGACAGCTTCAGATGCCATGGTTTCTGAGGTTCTTGAGGCAAAGAAATGTTGATTGAGTGGAAGAAAAATAATGACCCCAAGCAGGTTATTGGGCGGATTTATGGCACATCTCTTATAGAGCGCGTATGTTTCAGTGTACGTAAAGGAATGGCGCGTTTGAGTCCCAATTCCGTCAAGTGCTTATACCAAGCGTCCGGATAAACGCTGAATGACGTGGTTGGGGAGCAATGGAGGGGTAGCTTGCCCTATTAGATTGAATGGCTGCCTAAATGACACAAGTTTCTTGAAGGACAGAGATTCCGAATGGAAAGAAATTTAGACAATTGGTTCAAGTATCCGAGTTCTCTTTTGTATTGTTGTACATTATTTACGATATCCTTTTGGTCGTATCAAGGCTATCCCAATTCGCAGTATCCCCATCGTCGTTCCAACCATTACAATCGCTTCGTTTCTTTATTTCTTAGAAGGGCTGAGGGGGGCGCAGATAGCGGCGGCGTCGCAGTTGTACTCGCCGGCGCACAGGCGGCAAGAGTAGTCGCTCTCCTGCTGGGCGCAGAAGTCGCAGCTGACGACAGCGGCGGAGGGAGTGGGAGTGACTCTGGCCTTGCAGATGCTGGCGTCGCACTTGTACTCGCTGACGCAGAGGTGGCAAGAGTAGTCGCTGGATTGCTGGGCGCAGAAGTCGCAGTTGTCGACGGCGGCGGCCTGGGCACCGAGGGCGAAGGCCAGGGCGAGGGAAGCAAAGGTGGTGAACTTCATGTTGGCGGGTTTTTGGGTGCTGGAAGAGGGAGCGTTAGACCGAGATTGACCAATTGACGAGCGCTTGAGTAGCAACCAACCTTGAAGCTTGTTTGTGAGGTTACGCAAGAATGGATGATGAGATTTGTTTGTGATGGGCCTCTCCACTGGGGGGAGAGCAGCAGATGATATATTGCGACATGCGAACGGGCCGTCGGGTTTCCCGGGGCCAAAGGTTTGACGCTAACAATAAAGGGGACGTGGACAACAGCAGCGTTCCTTTCTCTGCTGTGGACGTGGTCAATCAATTTTGTTTACGACAAATTATAGCGAACCTTAATGCTCGTACACGACCCTCGTCAATTTGGCGAGCCTTGGCCCAGCCCACTTGCTGGCCCATGCACACCCTTAACAGCTATTTTGGGTGGATTTCCCCTTGATCCCAGGGGCTTGATCGAAACCGTTGTGTCGAAGAATACCACCGTAGCGGCCATGCAAGCCTGGTAATGCGCCACGGTGCTTGGTGTTCTAATTTCAAGCTTATTGCAACTCGCGCCAACGTTTCTTCTAGAACTCTGAGCAGCTGTCCACCGACGTCACAACAACAATGAATATATCCGACGCATGCCACGCAGATGATGCGAATAATCGGAAACCCATGCATATTTGGATTTATTTCCGTTTTCTTTACATTCTAGAGCTTTGGAGACAGACATGCCGAGCGCCACCAAAAATGGTTTGGTCATGCGAGGTCCAGCTAGGGCGTTGACGATGGAGTTGGCGGGCTACGTTGTCACCCCTCCAACTGCAGGCTATTGTCAATTGATCAAAATGGCAGCGACAAGGCTCGCGACCATGTATTTATGTATGTGCATGCTGTTGTCAAGATGTCAAGTGTGGGCTGGGGATCATGACACTGACGACAGAAATGGAACCCACCAATTGTCTCCTAAGCCCTCCCTGTCACTACCAGGGGTCAACCCGCCCTAACGCGTCCGCGTACAGCTGGTGTGAAAGGCCGACGGGGTCATCCCGCTGCACATTCCAGCAGTTCTTCTCGGTAGGATCAGTAATATTCTGAAGGCTAGCCTTGCCCACCTAGGAATTCTAGGCTATGCCAAGAGGCCAACAGACGATCAATTAAAACTGCAGAGGTACGAGCTCCAGAGGTGAAGCTGGTTGGTGAGCTCAGCCGCGGCACAGGAGCCTGTCTCGCATTTCTTTCGCTCCAAGGTTTTGCCTTCTAAAGCATTGTGAGAAATGGGAAGCTCAAGGCTGCAGTTGGGCCATTCAAGAAACATTGACTGATGCAAACACCATCCGGGATCCTTGACATTTCATCCCAAAGAAGAGAAGATCAAGTTGGTGGCCAAGTTGGCTGGACGATTTCCCTTTAGAGCCCAGTCCTAAAGTGGTAAGCTTGGAACATCAGGTGTTCATCCACTCACTGGACAGGTGAAAGACCCACTAACCCAGGGCGAATTCATGCACTTGCCATTGCTTGATCTTCAGATAAATGGTGCTAATGTAGGTAAGGATGAATTAGTCCACCGCTTCTTGCCCGAAAGCGAAAGCGAAATATTTTATTGTGTTAGCTATAGAGCTCGGATTTCGCGGTTCCCATATTTCGTCCTTGAAAACTAAGTGAGATACGCCATGACGTAGGAGCATTCACAGGGTCAGAATTCATTTTCGAGGTTTCACCAACACTATGACAATCTACAAGATAAAATCACAAAAATAACTATAGCAACAACATCAATAATCAATTTAAAATCTAATATTCACTCTTTCGCTTAAAAAAATGTGCTCTATGCGATGCGACCTCAGTATTGTGGCTCTGGAAAATTATTCAAGCTTCTCTCTCGGCTACCCTATGGCTGACTCTGGAGACGTGAAATAGACAATCGCCTTTGCCAGATTCACCCAACCAGGAATTATTGCCGCATAGCAGTATAGTCTCTTGTTTCTTAAGTCTAATAGAACGCCAATGATGATTAAATAACTCCAGCCTTCTATCCCGCCGCCACGGCATGAATGATGTCGGTTGCAGCACACAGCCCAAGCTTTGACTTTGACAAAATCCACACTCAGGCAAGACTAGCATTGCTGCCACCGTAGGGCATCTTCACTTAGCGTCATAGCACAGCCTTATGGAAAGTGCTCGGTAGCCGTGAGCGCCACTGGCCGCATTCATCGGAAGCTCCGTTCGCTGGGCCACACATGTAACGTGATAGATGGGAGTGACGCTTGGGCCCAGCAGCCAGCGCTGCACCGGGCTAAGTTATTATTAGACGGCCGGTCCAAGGAAAATACGAGGATGCCCCGCATCAGCTGTCAACGCTATCAGGACTGGTGGCGGCCACTAAGAAGGCTGGGCCAATCATGACAGGTGCTTCACGATGGAATGCAAATGGAATGTTGCCATGCCTTGGGCACAGGCCAGGCTAGACTCTCCGCCGCTGTCCAGGCTCTAACCGACCCGACCCGGTGCGGCAACTGAAGCTATTCGGGGAGATCATGCGCTCGCTTTTGTCGATTGTGGGGATTGGCTGGGTCCGACCCGTAGTTGCCATCCATGTATCCAGCCATCGTCACTTTGGAGGTTCGAGTATAAAGAAGATGGTGAAGACTCCCCTCAAGTCGACTCTCATCATCACTCACATCATTCACACGCTCAACCATCACAGCAACCACTCTGCAATCCTCAACACCAACCATCTCCCACATCTACAACTTTTTAAAAACACCAACACCGCAAACATGCAGCTGTCCAACATCCTCTCCGTCTTCACCCTCGCCACTGCCGCCTCGGCCATTACTGTCTCCTACGACATTGGCTATGACAACCCAACTCGCTCTCTCACCACCGTCTCCTGCTCCGACGGCACCAACGGTCTCATGACCAAGTACCCCAACTGGAAGAAGCAGGCCGACATCCCCCGCTTCCCCTACGTTGGTGGTGCTCAGTCCATTGCTGGTTGGAACTCTCCCCAGTGTGGTCTCTGCTACAAGGCCAGCTACAAGGGCAAGAGCATCTACGTGCTTGCCATCGACCACGCCGCTAACGGCCTCAACGTCGGCAAGACTGCCATGGATGCCCTCACTGGCAACCAGGCTACCAAGCTGGGCCGCATTGATACCGATGTCACCCGCGTTGACAAGAAGTTCTGCGGCCTGTAAACGATTTTATGGTTTATGAAACAAAAAATTAATGATGGGATAATATGGGTTGAGACTCAACGCACTTTACTACTACTGCGTTGGTCTCTTTTAATATGGAGGATTAATGAATGAGCGTTTTCAGAATAATCAGATTGGGCCGATATGGCACGAAGATGGGGACTACCCCTAATAATTGGGTTCTAGACAAGAATGATATAAATGATAATCTGGTCACAATATTTCAATCTGGATCGAACATGTGCAAGCATTTGGATTTTACATTCAGAAGACTAGATCTGGCCGTTTCAGATTGAATAAGAAGGAATAATCAACTACTGACGCATATGTTACATTCTGAATTGTTGTGTAAGCTTCTCTTCCGGGTCTAACGAGTGATTATCCTCACCTAATGGTCCTGTGGTGGGATGCAGCCCCCAGTGGTGGTTAGCAAACATAGACAGATGACGTTCGGAGTGAGTGCACGTAGGAACTGATGCTGGCAACCCAGTGTAAGTTGCCTTAAAAACTTCGGATGAAATATATTTGATGAGAAAATTGGTGACCATGGTTATTGCTGGGCCGTGGCCAAATCCAGATGATGCATCTTGATGCTCAATCAGTGGTTCCGTCACTCTGTAAAAGGCAGGCGGTGAACATTGGCACAAACTCTGGCGGGCAGGATAGGCAACCACTGCAAACTGGATAAAAACTTCTGGAAACTGGGACGGTGTATCTGATAATAATCAGCCCTGTCAGGTCCAAATAGACCCATAATACTCTCCAAACTAGGTGCCAGGGTTGGGAACTTGGTCGATTGTGGAAGATTTATTCCCAGTTCCCCGCCAGCCAAACCCAATCGAGACAGAGGGTGGCGGTATGACAAATGACGATTTCTACTCCACCAGATTCAGGACTCTCATCGACTGAAACAAGATGAAGACACCGGCCATCAACGAGAATGAGTCGGACGACGAGGTTCTCATTGATACCACCGAGGCTCTTACCCTCCGATCCAAGAAAACTAGCCGCCAAAAGCGCAAGTTAGACCGGAAATCCAAGAAGAGGGCGGCCAAGCCGCATTTGCTATCTCTTTACCCCGAGCTCATAATCGAGATCCTGTCGTTCCTTTCTCCTGCCGATATCATTCTCTACCAAAGAACGTGCCGGACCGCAAAAGCTTTCGTCGAGCAACACGATGTTGCCCTTGCAAAGGCTGTCATCTCGTCCCGCTACGCCATCCTCACCCAGTGCTTCCCTGCCCCTGTTCTGCTCAGGGACGTTGACCCCATCTACCATGAAGCATTGCTCAGCGAGCGGCGCCAGAAGTTGCTTGCGATTCACCGCAGGCCGTACGCCCATGTTTCATCGCACGACCCATCGCTGCTCTGCTCGTGCTTGACGTGTGTTCTGGCCTGGAACAATCTTTGCCTCCTGGTTGACCTCCACCACTGGACCACGACGGCGCTTGCAAAACGCCAACCCATACCAATGATCCCCCGTGGCCAAAGACCTGAATGGAACGTTAATCTGGTTGAGAAGCACGCCCTGGTGGTGCACAAAGCCGTCCACTCGCCGCTGTGGTACGCGCTGATACTCCAGCGACACCTGCAAACTACCATCTTCGGCATCCGACGATACGCCCCCAAGGACGAGACGCCGCGGTTTGAGCTCGATGATGACGATGTTGCGAGTGGAACCGATGCTTTCTGTGCCAGAAAAGGACCACCTAGCTACGAGTTTCCGCTGCATCGCGACGCCTACTACGGGTTGCAGACCTACTTGCCAAACCGACTTTGGAAAAAGGAACAGAAGCGCTGGGGCTACCAGCCGGCTGATCAGCATTTCAAGGACCTGGAGTGGGTGAAGTCCATGGCGGACCGTGCAAGGGTGGCCACGACTGAGGAAAGCAACGCAGTTGGACAAGAAGAAAAAGTTGACGAGATCAAGGAAGAACAAACGGAGGTTGAGCATCGGGATGCAAAAGTGAGCACGAGTATATTTGGTAATTCATAATACGAAGATGGTGGCTTGTTTTTTTCCCTACCCATCGGCCTCGTGGTTTACAAGCAGGCAATGTGCAGTTTTTTTTCTTGAAAACAGTGCGCATTCTGAGCCAGACCAGCTTGGCGAACAGCAGCTTCCACTGGGATCATTGCAGTAAATTTCTGATAGATCAACTAAATAACTTGAAGTGATGGACTCGGACACGCAACTCTCCTATTGGACGCCCACTTGGCCAACGGATTCAGCCCAAAAACAGCCAAGGCACTGCAGCCCTACCTTAAAGTAATATGACAACGCATATAGCCACGGGTAACGATCTAATTCAACGAAATTTATGGTAGATAAAATTCACTCCAACATATTCAAGTCATATGCTGAGGCTTTTTCTCCCTTTTGATGCCCGGTAAGACTCGTATTGCGGGGTTTTGAGACAGCAAGTGCACACTCAGCGGGCTTCAGGGAAAGCAATTGGACAAGCTCCTTGAGTAGTTTTGAAGATCATTGTCATTGAGTTGGCAAGAAAATACGTGCATATGATCGTTGATTGGGGAAAGCATGAAGCCAGGTGCATGCGGTAGTGAGACGTTTGATCACGGGGACCAGCGAGGTGGTCTATTAGAAGAGGTCCCCCCCGCTCCTCAGCCCTCATGTCTAAACAGCCCTGAAGAAGAAAAAAATGACGAGCTCTGTCGAGGCCCAAATGCCGGAGCTAATAAACGAGCGGATGATGCACGTGGCTGCCGCTAAGACGCCGCGACCACGACGCCGCGCCAATCCCGTGCCAGGGCGCCGACGCCGTGGCTTTGGAGCTTGGCGGGTTCGGGCCATGATGACTGGCAATCAGGCGTGTTTTTGGCGGCACTCGGCACAACTAGCCACCGCCCCAAAGAGCGCATTCCTTGCGAGGGGAGGGAAATACGAGAATACCGGCGCCAGAGCCCTCTATGCAGAGTGTTAAAATAGAATATGTGGCTGGAGGCTGAGGCATGTCTTGTTCTGCCCGCTTACTGGCGGTGAAGTGGAGTAGGGGACGATATAAGATGTAAGGTGGCAGTATGCCCCCAGGAAAATAAGCATAAAGAGATCACAGCAAGCTCTCTACAGAAGTCGCAGTAGAAACCATCACTCTCGCTCTTCAATCCGCATCACACCCTGCAAATAATTCACCATGCGCTTCTCTCTCGCTGCCGTTGCCGCCACTCTCGTCGCCACTACTCAGGCGCACATTGACGGCATCTCTGTCCCTGCCACCATCAAGCCGGGCGAGCCCTTCGACCTCATCATCCTCAGCTCCAACTTTCCCCAGAGGACCTACGATGTTGGCATCGCCATCGGCTACGCTGGAGGCAACGGCTTTCCCGGCCACCTCGGCCAGGTTGCCAACTCCTTCTACCTTGGACCGAGTACGTGCCTAGCCCAACCACCCCAACCACCCCAACTCACCATCTAGTCGCACTAGCATACGCCCCTTGGGAAATGACGCTAACAAGAGAAAAAAAAATAGATGAATCCAACCTCGTCCACAACTTCAACAAGACGGTGACGATCCCCTCATCACAGGCCAAGGGCAAGGGCATGATTTCGGCCAGCTTGCACTCCCTGCTTGGAGCTGCTGCCTACCCTTCGCTGCAATTCTACAACGTCTCGGTCACTTTTGGATCAAAGACGAGCAAGACCTACAAGACGTCCTTTTAATAGGCGTGCTGTGGCCTTGTGGCGGCCGAGTCGAGAAATGAGATGTATTTATATCACAAAGCATGATGAGCGTGACGACACTTCGGATACATTGGCTACCTGGATGAAGATGTTGTGGAAGTGAGGTTTCCAATCAACACTGTGATTGAGAATTTCGCTTTTTCTGGCATGTATTGATTTGGACCAAATTCTTTTTTCATATTTTTTTTTTTACTTATAACGCATATAAAGAGACAAGCATGACGAAATTTAATAGAATTATTCAACTATTTACGTTTGTTGTTTTTAGATAGGTGTTGATATTCACGCATCATAATGGAGTGACGAAGGACTACTCTCAATCATTGCCGCTCATTACTTCTGATCTTATTTTGGTCTGGAGTACGCATTTAATCTAGAGTTTAGTCAGCAGTTGCAGTTGCGGAAATGCAGTCACAAGGCATGGGTTGGTGAATCAAGCCGCGACTTGCCGCTGGACGGCTCGATATTTCCGGGATGTATTTATAATAATCCTTAGAATTTATAAAAAGTCTGCATAAATAATTTCCTGTCTACTTCTAAGTCTCCTAAGATCCATTGAAATTCACAGCTGAAGCTTACAGAGTCTCCAAATTGATCTCCTCCTTCCGGCGGCGGACCCTGACGCGGGCCGTTCGATCAGCATTCAGACTGAACCCAATCACCTCGACCTCGGGAGCATTTTCCTGTGCCAACTCAATATCGTACTTGAGAAGCAAATGGCACAAGGCGACTTTGATCTCATTGGCAGCAAAGAAGCGTCCAGGGCAGGCATGCGCGCCGTGGCCGAAGCCAAGGTGCTCGGGGCTTGTGCTGACGAGATGTGCCATGTTCTCCTTGCCTGGCGTCTCCCGCATGCGCAGGAAGCGGTATCCGTCAAAACTTTCGGGGTTCTCGTAGATGGATGGATCGTATCGCGTCGTGTTGGCGACAGCACACTTGCCGCCCTTGGGGATGACGGTTCCATCAGACAGGTGGACATCGGCATCTGCGATTCGTCCGATGGTTGCTAGTAAAAACAATGTTAGCCAAGGTCTCTAGTGGTTAATTCATAGCCATGAATCCGTAGCGAGAATAAAAAAAACAGTGTTGGCTTACTCAGTTGGATGGGCTTCAGTCTCTGTGTTTCCTTGACGACGCTGTCCATGAGCTTCAAGTTGAACAGGGACGTCTTTTCCCAGCCATTCTTGCTGAGAACTTCGATCATCTCGGCTCGGAGGGCCTCAATGAGGTCTGGGTGACGCAGAAGGTTGAGCAAGGTCTGGGTGAGAAGGTCAGAAGTGGTGTGGATAGCTGCGCCGGCCAAGGTAAGCTGGTACACGGCCGGGTCGTATGCGACGCGCTGTGACTCCTGTTCACCCCACTCTATCGCATCGTTGTAAGTCGGCACCGGTCGGCCCTCGACGGCGGCTGCTTGCTTTTCGGCTCTGCGCTTGTCGATGACGACGTTGACGATGGACTGAGCCCTGTTGAGATGGGCGCGGACACGGGCCGAGTCCGGCAGGAACCAGTGAACGATGCGTCTGAAAGGCGTTGGAACGACACGCAACTTGAAGGCGGCGATGAAGCAATCAACGGCGTAGAGCACCGTGATTTTGAGCCACTCTTCGTTGCGGCAGAGCTCGTCGCCAAGAAAGACCTTGGAGGAAAGGCGTGCCACGAGGTCGAGAATGGATGCCGAGAGGGGTTCTTCGTGCCATTCTTGGAAATTGTTAGAGCTCGGTAGGGCAATTTGAGAGACTGCGTGAGCAATTTACCTGTTGACTCGCCAAAGATCTTGTTGAGCGAAAAGGTGGCCTCTTCAGACAGCGGCTTTGTCACAGTTGCTGCCATCGAGAAGCTGTCAGCCATGAACTCGTGTTCAAAGGATTGATATGCACATACCAAGCATCTTCGTCAGCTGCTTTTTAGCAACGTGAATGACAATCTCTATTCCTAGTCCAGCTCTAAACGGCTCGAAGCCAGAGAGATAGGCGTTGAAGTCCTGCCACATTTGTAGTTAGCGTCAGTGGCCTCCAGTGTTGCAGTTCCTTGCGTACAAATTCCGTGTTTTTGAGGAAGCTCAGCTTTGGGTCGCTTCGGACTTCGTTGACGTGCTTGGGGGAGAGGATAATGATCGGGCCGGTGTCAGAATAAACCATGTAAGGCTTGTCACCGAATTTCTCCTGTGCTGCGTCCATGATCTCGGAGCTCCTTTTCATGAAATCGACCTTGCACCTGGCGCCCATCAAGTCGAATAGTGCAGGCGGGTTGACCATTGGTGGTAGTTTCTGGCGGTTCCATGCTCGCCATGCCAATGTCGTAGCTAGCACGATGGCCAGGAGATACCAAGCTTGGGGTGCAATATCCTTCAGGTCGGGTACGACCGCCGGGTCTTTGATTGCTGAGCTGGGGATGATGGATTCCATGTTCTCTGGACAGCGCCGCGTGCTGAATGGGAATCTCACGGAACAGAATGAAAAGGGCTGCCCCTTTTTATAAATTTAGGAATACCTAGCTACAATGTTCTACCCTCCATCTAGATAACATGGGTTACGGGATGTGGCCAGCTCTCTACAGATCCGAAAATGCGTGAGGCAATGTGACCAGCACCTAATCAAAGCCACCATTTACAAAGCTCTGGTGGGTACTGTGGGGTTAGTGACGGGTAGATCCTTTCTTCTACTGTCGGTTGTTGATTGTGAAACGAATTTGTCGGGGAATTTTGCTGCCCGCCCAACCCGGAGGGCCAAAAACTCGGGCTCGAGTTCCAACCCGTGGAGTTTTCGTAACTAGCGGGCGTTATATATCAAAGAATAAACCAATCAGACAGAGTGAGAAAAAAAATTACAAACCTTGTGGACTGTTATTCGCCATTCTTTTATTATTGTCAAGTAACCGATCCCACTTGCCAAGCTATTTATATCGAAAACGCTGACTCAGTGGTTCCACTCTGGCAGCGGTAGGTATTACTGAATACAGTCGTGCATTGGACAATGACCACTTTTGCAATTCGAGCCCAAACTCTATGAGGGATTTCCCCTTCAATCCTACCCCTGGTAAGTCGAATAGGCTTTACCGTATTGCTGTTGGGGGATGTCGAATCACAGGAGTGTTGAGTCTAGCGAAATCTAGTCATGAAGTGGAGACAAAAATGCTCCTTGGACACGGGGAAGCCTTCCGTTGAGCCAATAAGGTCCATTGCAGGGACACAAAACGCGGAGAAAAAGCTAAAATGATATCCACTTGACATGGTGGCATCGCCTCTATCTCGTCTTTGCATCATCTTAGGAGTGGCCAAAGGAATCTTCGGCCCTCTCACTATCCTTGTCGATTATTTTGGATCCTATCTAGAGAGGTGACGCTGACTCAGAATAGATCGCTCATCCGCTACAACGTGGTTACTCCCCCGCCAAGTAATAACCAATAGTCAAATTCATCCTTCCATTGTAGAACTATTTTGATGTGTACGATGCGCGCCCATGGTGGGCTACCGAGGACAGGGGTGGTGATGCTGTCATGTGAACGAACAAAAAGCAAAAAGTGCCAAAGCATTACGAGACGCGTCGCGCGATCCTGCCTACGCAAACCTAACCAAGACTGCACGTATGCCCAAATCGTCAGACATTGTTTTGGGGAAGTGGAACAAGATGCCGGAACCGACAAAGCCCCCGCCACCACCAGTGCTCAAACGAGACGGCTTCCAGATATGTGAGGGCAAATTCTCCGTTGGTGGGGTTGATCGCATCGAAGGGTCGCGTTTGAGAGAGCTTTTCAACCCTCAACTTCTTAGGCTTAAACGAGACCAGGAAGCTTCAAAAGAGTCGGCTCGAGAGCTGTTTAAAAAGCCGTTTTTTGCCGCACAGTTGAAGTACTACGGCATCAACACGTCCTCATCTGCGAAAGTGGCAGATTTGCGTGAAATGCTCCACCATGCCGTGTTTCAAGGCAAGGTAAGCTTGCAAACCGATCGACCAAAAACCCAAACCTAGAATAACTTGGTTTTTAGTGCAAAAAGGTGCCTCAAACTGTGATCCGCTTGGAGGAATCTATGCGACGTGATTATGAGCCTATGCAGCAGGCGTGGAAGGATGAGCTTGGTGCGTATGAATCAGAGAAGAACCGACAAGATGATGACACATTTTCTCAATACAAGACCGCTGGCGAAATGGCAAATTTTGACCTTCGTCGATTCATGAATCACTACTTTTTAACAAATGGGAGACCAGACCATGAAAAGACGCCTGGGCCGCTAGCTGTTCATGGACTTCGTGATCGAGGGCGCCTCCACCGCATGGCAGCGAACATCCAAGATCTCTACACGATAAGTGGCGGGGAGGGACGATACAGAACCCTCTGCATTGGTTGGAACCGTTGGGCAGTTGTGCTGTTGGCGGAGGAAATGGCAAAGAAAGGTGTGGTGGATGAGATGAACCGGAGAAAGAGTGATCGGGCAAAGGAGATGGAGACACACCGGAATTATCTCGCCAACGCAACCCGAAGAAGTCCAAAACAAATCAAGAAAAAGAAAGGCACCAAAAGCAAATCTGCAAATACTTTTGACCTTCAACGATGCCGAGGCTCGTATATTCTCCATTGCAATGAGGTAATGGAGGGATGGGGAGATGATATCCTGGACTCTCTCACAATGGACATCCATAGCCACGATGAAGGTCTGAAGTCAGTATTGGTTGCGGATTACAAGCTCGGAGTTATGGAGGGAACGCTGTTGCTAAGCCAGTCTGAAGAGATTTTAACTGCTCTCAGCGGTCCTGTGGCGCACACTGGGGATTCAGAACCAGACGAGGAGAATGAATGGGACGACAACTGGTGCTGTGAAGAATCAGACGACGCATCTGCCTCCAAGGACAACAATAAAAAAAGATCACTGGCAGAAGCCGTCACGGCGACAAATAACCAAGCAAAGGACGGGGTTAATCCGGCCGCTAAAAAGCGCAGGTTAAGACCATCGGTTGCCCGCCGCATTTATTTCAGATTGCGGGGCCGGCAAACGGGTGAGGGCACACGGCATCCCGACACTGAAGGTGGTCATCTCGATTTCCTCGACCAAGACTGTACCAGGTTTGTGGGACTGTCCTATTACTTTCCTTTCGTCGCAAGCAATGTAGAATTCTGGGGGTACAAGGTGTCGGATACTCCGAAAGGATTGCCTACTGAGTGGAATGCCTTGTAGGATGTAGTGTCTGGTCCTGTTGCCTATCCAAGAGGAGGATATTTATATAAGAAAGACGCGCTTCCTATGCTTCTATTTGTCTGATTAGATTGTCTTTTAATTTCAGGGTGGGAATTTGTGATAATATCGCAGGGATGGGCGCTTGAGAAATAAATTGTGTATCCCTCTGCCCCCTAGTGGCTATCTCTAATAACATGTACTTAAACGTTGATACTAATAATTGTTATCTCAAAGATCTAATACAAAATCATCAGACTTGATGCCTAGATACAGCTTCAAACCAGCCAAATGGATAGCTGTGGAACCTATCTAGGGACTGTCAAATTTCAACATGGTTGATGTCAGGCAGCGCAGCTAGTGACTTCGATCCCCACTTCAGCCTCTTTCCCGGAACCTTATCCCATGCTACAACGACGCACCAGCTTAATCGATTATGGACAGATCTAGATGTTTGAGGTTGACTGAAGTTCTTGGTTTGTATTGGACACTACGGCAAGACGCGTGAGTGATTTTGACACTGGGTTCGAAGCAGCCATCTCGCAGAAGGAGTAGATGATGTAGGGATATGACGAGAGCGTTCATCGGTGGGATTGTGGCGCTCATGAATTTAGCTATCAGACGGAGGAGCACACCGAATTGACGGGTAAGATACCAGAGATTCTCTAATCAAAGCCAAGTGCCGTCACTAAAAATCTATTCCTAGGTTGAAATGATGAAGTTTTTAAACATAGACCCTCGCAGAACTATTTTACATGTATTTCCAGTTCCATAATCAACAAAACAATAACGGGCAGGATAACATGTTATGTACAAAATTTCGACTGGGAGATTGGAATAAGGAAACAAAAATCTTGATTAGATGTGCATTCTGATAATTACAAGACCGAACTGCTCAATAAAGGATGGGAAATATCGGTCTTTATTGCCCCTTTGGCTTGACGCCTTGAGGGTTGGAAAAGAGATCGTTAGGATCAAACTGGCTCTTAATCTCCTCAAGTCTTGGGAGGTTGGCACCCCAGTACTTCTCCTGTGGCGAGGTGATGCGCTTCGAAGCAGTACCAATGTAGTTGAGGTACTTGTCGGGCTGATTGCCTTGAAGAGTTTCGATTCCCTTGTCGACAAAGTCGGCAATCACATCAGATGTCTCTGCAGTACCGGTACTGCTCTTGCCGGTAACGAAACTACCAATGTTCCTGTGAGGGAATGCAGTAGCATCTCTGGCAACATCGTTCATGGCGCCACCGTATAAATCGAATCTGAATGACCAAGCCGGCATGGTCGGACTTGTGAAGGTGTAGTTGACGAATTGATCAATAACGTTGTCCGAAGGAATTGTGTCGAGGGCCAGAGCCACATCTCTCGAATAGAAATGGTCCTGCGAACTTGCCGCACTAGTCTGGGTAAGGATAGTGCCGAAAAATCCATTCCATGATACGCCCGGTACTGTAACTTTGGTTGTCGGCACAGGCAAATAGCTGTCCAAGTTGACGGCGTCAAACTCGCTCTGCGTGCCAAAGAATGCTCCAGATAGGGAAAACGACGAATTTGTAAGAAGGCCGGAAGCTCCCAACTTGCGAGACATGGTAGAATTTCCAATGATCTTCTGATATGCCTTCAGGGCCCCAGAGATGATGGACTGGTCGGAAGAAGTATAGGTGTAGGTGAAGGTGACGAGCTCCTGGGGCTTGGGCCTTGTTTGGAATTTGAATTCGGTAGCAATACCGAAGCTAGCCCCAGCGCCTGACATAGCCATAAACAGGTCCTGGTTCTGGTCCTTGGTAGCGCGGACAACGGTTCCGTTTGCCAAAACAACTTCAACCTCCAATAGGTTATCAATGAGGAGACCGTACTGGCGAGAGAGATATCCAATTCCTCCAACCATAACATGGCCACCGATACCAACTGATGCAAAAGATCCATGAGGCAGGCAGCGGTCTTGCTTTTCTAAGGCATCAAACAATCCCTTGAGGCGATTGCCGGGTCCCACGGTGGCAACCTGTGAAGACGAATCATACTCAATCTTGCTAAAATGTTTCAAGTCGACGACAATAGCATCATCAGTGCCACCCAGACCTGCAATATGTGATTAGGAACCATACCTAATTATTGGGGGAAAAAAGCCAAGGTACTTACATCTGTTGATAAGATCTCGACCACCGCTGCGTGCCTGAACTTTTCGGCTTTGCTTTGACGCACAGCTAAGAACGGAGGAAATTTCCGCGGTGCTGTTCGGATAGACTACAGCCAATGGGCTATACTTGTAGTTGAGGTTGTAATAATTGACATCATTGCTGGTGTAGTTGTCTTCGTGTCTGAACTGCGCTCGCGAAGCATCTCCGCTAACAGCTCCAGTCAAACAACTTTCAAGTTCCTGTCGAGAGAATGAAGGTGCAGCGTAGGCTCCGAGCCCAGAGGCGGATAAAAGAAGCAGAGTGCGTAAATGCATAGCGAATGATGGATTGAGGTTGACAAAACGACCACGATGCGAAGGAGGCACAGGTCAATTGCTTTGGACTTTTCTTGCTGAACAACAAACATCGATGGAATGCCAGAGGTATTTATTCTTTGCAAATTCTCTTCTTCTTACTACCGAGCCCATTATTGCAGGCAAAGACGGAAATCACCACCTGCCATCCTTGCGCCTCGTATTCTCTATGGAGCGCGGGCCATTTGTCAAATTGTCGACGCGCCACCTAATTCACCTGAAAATGTGGCCCTTGCATTCGGAATGTGTGCCATTCCGTTAGGAAAAGGCCTTAGAGTTCAATAAAGCCCGGCTTCTTGGTAAACTTATAATTTCCATGGTCTACAACATATCGAACGAGCTCTCCGATGCTTGACAGGATAAGCTTCACTCCTGGTTCCTGGCGTGGCTACTACCTAAAAGATGAGAGGGCTAAGAAAACTTTTTTTAATCACCTGTATCTTACAAGTATCAGGTTTGTTCAAGCATATTCGCAGGCTTATGAAAGCAATTCTCCGACTTTGCACTCATTACGAGGTCTAATGTAGTATCCAGAAGATCTCCACCGGGCCGTGAAAATCGTTCACGTCTGACAGAAAACCCTAAATAGTAAATTCTGTCTGCGGAGCACAAATCCCTGCTCTGTTAGTACTTTAGTGTGGGATCTCGGCTGAATGCAAAGTGTTTAAGTCCAGAAGTCCGGTACCCGCTCAGACATGTGGATGTGATCCACAGCACAGTCGCGGTTTTATGACAACTACTTGGGGTAAAGCGCATGATATTTTAATATCGAGAAGGTTAATTTTGCAATAATTCAAGCCATGGCGACCCGCTCCGGAAAGCTCTGCAGCCCGGATTCCGAACAATATTCAAATGAACCGGCCGAGTGGATAATGACATGCAGCCCCAGAGCCAAAATCAGACGCCAAGTCTCACAAAGCTAGTTCCATGTCTTTTTTTTTTTCGTGTAGCAAATTAGAAAAAAAGTATCGTAACAGGTCAGTCCTATAAAATAAAATACTGACTTACTTTTCGTTACTCAACGAACAATTGCTTTCGAGAACTGCTTGATTTCCACCGGTGTGGGGCATGCCCAGCCCGGATTCCCGATCTTGGCGGGTTGATTTACCCACTCAAACGCCCCTCTAATCCCGTATTCTTTGAAGGTATTCTATATATTTCGGTTAAATGGTACCATTTTTCCTTGTAGCCGATCACGAGATGTGGCTAGACTTTCTGGGTGTCATTTGTATTTGTCAATTAGCACCAAACCCACCTGATTTCTCGGCATGAGTTAAGGATACATTTCCTCCCTCGATTCTTTGGGATGCCGATGTTGACATACATAATATTAGAAATCAACCGAACAGCGGCGAGCTCAAGGCCATATTCAGGCGGGGGTAAGATAAGAGTTATTACCACCCCGATGGGAATTGTGCCGATGCATGGTGCTACAATCCCTTCACCGCTCCAACGAGGGTCTATGATTTAACCTTTGAGCTATTTTCGTAGCCGCTTAGCCACTGGCCATCGAATCAAGCTCTGAGAGCCGCATTTACTCTGTGGCCTTGGTGGTCGGTGACTTGATCCGAATGCTCGTGTTCTCTTTATTGTTAGCTTGGTGGGAGGCTTGTAGAAGTTCCAAGACATCATGGGCGAGAGTTTTACATCCATGCGGATCATGGTCATTGGATCTACTGTAAATGCGATTTGGTCTCGCTTATCATTGGCTGTGCAATAAAATACCAACCCGAAAACGACACGATAGCCCCACGTGAGAGAACCGAGATCGCTGCTTTTCTTTACTTTATTTAATGCCACTGAAGAAAGTTTCATGTAGGGTAGGCAGTACATGATTGAATATTGCCAGGATTTTGACTGCCTTCGTCGCATTTTCAGTTCGAAGCATCTTACCTTACCAGCTTATCTTTAGCACCTCTATTTCTATTTCATGCAACCTTCTGTGTATTTCCCGGGAATCCTTTTTATTTGACACAATAATCAAATGATTTTAGCGGCTGAGACTGTTCCGATCATATCGCTCATTCAAAAATCTTCTCCCACTCGGGTGATATATAGAGCAAATAATCACAGGCTTCATGAGCTTGGCGATTATCAGTCAGTAGTTGCTGGGCTGTGATGAGGATTTTATCTAAAGAACAAAACAAGAAGGCTAGAAATAATTTACTTCTCCTTTCAGAAGAGAATAGATTTCAATCTCAACATGTCATGTATCGATAAGAGGGGTGAGGTAGTAGCCCGAGCATCATGATATGAGACAATCTACATCAACAGAATCTAGGACTCGCTTTACTGCTAGTAGACGAGCCAGATACTTGACCACCCACCGGAATAGGTATGCCGAGCAAAACCAAGTCCCTCACAGCCAGGTGTGCATACTACTACATAGAAACATATCTACAACCAGAACATCATCCGCAGTTATAATAAACAACAGAAGTATTGGTGCCTTATCTGACGAAGCACTTATAAAGAACCGCGGCGGTACAATCATACCTCAGCACGGTCAATGAACCATGACCGCTACGGTCGAGATGGTCGGGATTTACCCCAAGAAACAGGTCTAGCGTACTCATATAAATATGTTCCATGCATGGACTTTTTAGTGAGATCGTTACTTGCTCTGCTTTTATCCCCAGGACAGACATAAGCTGGGTGCAAAGAGTACGTGTATCAGGCTGCACATGCTGGATATTCACAACTACATTTTCGGCGTCCATTTCACTGACGCCTGTCTTCGGGTAATTTACGACACTTTTCCCTACCGATTCAATCAATCCTGATTGAAAATCCCGCTTCGGAATTTTTATTACTTCCCACGCCTTCTACTTTTTCTTTCTGTGCCTGTTTAACGAACCGATCCATGGGTTCAACTATTGCTCTCCTATATATTGATTACGATCAAAATCTTTATCTTGAGCTTCTTTGGACTGGCCGTCAGTGTTCAATCTCTATGTCGCAGGAGAATAACAACTCCGCGAGAAAGTCTAGCCCTCAGGCCAACGGGTCAGGTATGAAGGGCTCTAGAGTCAAGTAGGACGGTAGCCATAGACGCGCAGTTTGTGTCATAAGATTAGCTCTTAATATTTCCAAACGCTTTCTCTTCAGTCGCTTTGTAGGCGCTCCGATGGGTCGCCACTCACTGTCTCTTCTCACCTCGGCCTCATGTTGTGTTCCGTCTGGCACTTGAAATGAACACTATTTTCATCCTACTATTGTGGCCTGGTTCCTGTATCACCCGGTTGAGCTCCAGCTTGTTCTTTTGAGTCGGAATTAAATACATCTTGCTCACTTCTTTTAATCTTCAAGAAGATTTCAGAGTTTTACTTGGCATGTAGCTTTTCTATATCAATGAAAAAGAGCATAGCAACCCACAAGCATTCGACGTGTACGACTTGCCCGAGGTTATATTGGCAAGCGTAATCAGCTATCGCTTATACACCACTTCAATTAACTTTCTGCCAACACTGCAAGAGAACTATTGAATGTTTTTTATAACATCGCAGCTGAGTTTTGACGATAAAAAGGCAAGATACACATTGTCGCGCAATTAGATCAGATCCGACCAACCGATATCGCTCAGTTTTACCCTAACACAACACTTGTTCTGGTTAGTCATACCATTACCAAAAGAACAGAGCGAAATAATGTTTAAATGATTTTCTCCAGGTATGCCCCGTTAATATCTATCCCAAGAATTTGCTTCATTCGTCAACTGCAATGGAGAAAGTGAAGTGAGCCTAGACAGGTGTCGATCGCCGATAATCCATCCGCGAGTCAGAATGACACATAATGACGCCCTATTTTCACAGTCAGCATTTCGGTCTTTCACTACACTCTCTTTGGCGCAAAGGCAGACTCCAGATGCACGCTAAACATTGGCGCTGTTAGTGATCTCACCACCGACATAATATTAGACTGCCAAGCACACTAAAACTCCAGCAAAGCCTGCCTAGAGCATATTTGTCTCATTCAATTCCACAAACCATGCACAAACGACGACGCCACTCACGACAGCCAAGATCGGCAAGCTCCCAACAATAACTTTTGTACCGTGTCTCAATCAACTGGGCCACGTCGGGGCTGTGTATAAAAGTCCATCAAGCCGCCTCAACACAATCGTACTGTTATCAACTCGACACGAGCGAAAAGTTTCGACCATACTGCAGCCATGCCTCTTCCCGATGATGCAGTCACCGTCACCGGCGGTTGCTCTTGTGGTGCCATCCGCTACCGTGTAGCCATACCCATTCTTCAAGAACGCCCCCATCATCCAATAATATCCCTGCCGACTCCGACAATCCGCGTCCCGCAAACCATTACCTGCCATTGTAACGATTGCCGTCGTGCCACAGGATCATTTCTTCCCCCCGGCTTCATAGACATTCCCGGGCCGATGTTGACTGTATCCGCCGTCTCGCCATCATCTGAATCCACCATAGCCAATGGTCGGATCGTAGATGTTGCAGCAGAGGGCTATGACCAACAACGCGCTGATGCAGAGCGTCCCCCCTACCTTCCAGCATCGGATGCCGTCATCGCGGCTCGCGAGAGCGGTACTTGGGTTCGTTTTTATCACGGCATCAACTGCGGTCCCAATTGGTCCCGCAGTTTCTGTGGTCGATGCGGCTCACAACTATTCTTTCACTTCAAACTCACGGCGGAATTCTGTCGTGATGGCAAGCTACCAGAAGATATAACGGATATGTTTCATATAACACTGGGATCCGTCGACCGTCAGTTTCTCGAACTTGACTGGTTCGTTCCCTCTCTCGAGTTCAACCTGAAGTATGCGACACCATTCAGCAAGCTGGTTTCAGAAACGGCGTCTGGTTTAAAGGATGTACACAAGCTGCACGAATTTTAGATTTAGAAAATGGCCAGAGAAGGAATCAAGGCACGTGTTTCGCCATTGCCAATTCATATCTACGGGATTATGTAAACAACAGGGATGCATCATCCAGAGTTGGAAAAGCGGTAGACGGCTCATGCTAAACGAATAGAGAACGATTGACATGGGCAGTTTTCGTCCGTGCGTTGCATCCGGTCAAATCCTGGGGTTATAATAGCGTTGTCATCAATTTCTTTGTGTTGCACCACCCCATAGTAGGAGAAAGAATGGCTAACCGAGCCATTTGACGAATAAGAGCAGTGAGCGCAAGTCGATCAAGGAAATTTTGCTTCAGCTTCAGCTTCAGCCGGGCCAAGCATTACCGCCGGACCACTTTACTCCGGTGTTCCGCCCGGTACTTCTCCCTTCTTGGCTTAGCTTGCGAGCTGTTTCCCCGCGAACTCGGGTCATTCGAAAAAGGAAACTGGTCACATAGCTCAAGCATGATATCTGGACCAATACCAAGATTTTGAATCTGTGATTTTCGCTAGCTATGAAGAGATCAACAGGTGAATGGTAATTTCGACCTTGATATCAGATCACAGGTGTTGAAGGAAAACAATTTACGATGGAACTTGAGTACAACAACTCACCCACCAACCAAAAATAACGTCATTCCGCCAACATCCTTTCACTGCTGCAGGGGTCAAAACCATAAATTTCTCCTCCACCATATAACCGGAGCCGAGGACCTGCCCGCACATGTATGTCGTTCCATATGAGGTCGCAGATGAATGGGTGAGCCGAGGCATCGATTCGGGGAGGGTGCCAAGCAGAGACCGAATTGGGGCCTACCCCACCTCAGACCCTGGTCGAGTCACTGACAACGACGATCAGCTATCAAAATGACTTCGAGATGTGCCAAGGAAAGTCGAATTGTAGAAAGAAGTCGCCGACCAGTCTCCTGCTGTTGGCTCAACTTTAGCGACCACGTTGCCGTCAGCCCCGCTCTAATATCCACTTTGGGAAGCTTCTCCCAATAAGAAGTGGCTTGCGGGGCTGAATCGGCTGCTACTCCGGTCGCTCGCAAATGTCTCCACGTGAATGTCTTGCAAGAGACCATGGCCAGTTGCCAAATATCTATTTATCACAACCATGCGTTATAGACCATCAGGCCCGGGTTTACTATTTCCTCCATGATAAATCGCCTTCTTCTCCTTCCAGCCAGATTAACCAGTTACAACCTCAACTATGGAGACAGAATCCGCTGCCACTGGCCCAGCGCCACTGGGCTTACCGCCATTCTCCAATTTCCCTCTAACAGAAACTCAATGGCGCACATTAATGTCAGTCATGGACACGGTACTGCCATCTGTGGAAAAGAATACCTCAGAGGGTCGTTCGACAATCAACCTCAGCGTAGATGAGTATAACAAACGCCTTGACCAGCTTCGTCACACAAGCGCTCCCGGCCTATCCGACGCTGCTCTGTTTGATCAGTTTCTTGCAGAGAGGCCTTCGGAAATGCCCTTGTTTCAAGATGTGCTAAAGCGATTACTATGCTCGCTTCCAAGAGACAAAATAAGCTCTCTCCGAATGATACTGTCTATGATGAGGTACCCCCAACAAAAGGGAATAATGCCGCACGACAGAAATAGCTGATCGCTTCCAGCAACCCACTCACGGCCTTTCCTATTACCGGTTTTCTCACCATCTTTCCTGAACTTTCGGTTCGCGATAGAACAACAGCGATTCAATCGTGGAAAAAAAGCTCCATACCGACTTTTCGTCTATTGTTTTCGCAACTGACCACAATCGCCAAACACGTCTACCTACGTACGAGCCAGCACTTCGCGTCTATAACAGGCTTCCCATCAGTCCCTCCGGGCTGGTCTCCAAAATCAAGCTATGACTTTGAGTTTTCAAACTTCGAATATCCCAACGCGCCGATACAACTGCACGCCGACGTCGTTATTGTTGGATCAGGCTGCGGCGCAGGTGTTGTCGCTAGGAAACTCGCCATTGCTGGCCATCGTGTTATGGTAGTCGACAAAGGTTACCATGTCCCCACCTCATCCATGCCTCTCAGCCAAACAGAGTCCTTTTTTCACTTATATGATCAGGGCGGACTTATTGGTTCTGACGATGGATCCATTAATGTTACAGCGGCGTCCTGCTTTGGTGGAGGCGGGACAATTAACTGGAGCGCATGCCTACAAACCCAACATTCCGTGCGAGAAGAATGGGCCGAAAAGCACGGCCTCGGCCTCTTCAATTCGGCAGAGTTCCAGGCATGTCTTGATCGCGTGTCGGATCACATGGGCGTCAGCGACAAGTTCATCCGCCACAACCACGGAAATAACACTTTATTAGACGGCGCACGAAAACTGGGATACAGCGCCAAGCCTGTTCCACAAAACACGGCTGGGCACGAACACTACGATGGGTACTGCTCTTTTGGCTGCTGGAGAGGTGAAAAACAGGGCCCTGTGAACGGGTGGTTTGGAGACGCAGCGAAATATGGAACCAAGTTTATTCAAGGATTGAAGGTGGACAAGATTATTTTTGACAAGGTCAAAGGCAAGAGTGTAGCCAGGGGAGTAACAGGAACTTGGGCACCCAAGAACACAGATGGGATTCCTGGGGGTGAAAATGTGGTGAGGAAAGTCACCATCAGAGCACAAAGAGTCATCATCTCTGCCGGGAGTATCTGGAGTCCGGCTTTATTGCTAAGAAGTGGGTTAAAAGTAAGTGACAACCTCTTATAATGGCACAAATATGTCATTATTTCATGTCAAGATGCCGTTTACTGACATCAAACAGAATCCGCAAATTGGGCAGAACCTACATTTACATCCGACAACATTTGTTGCTGGTGTTTTTGAGGAAGAAGTTAAACCCTGGGAAGGTACTTGAGATTTCCACCAGCCATTATGCTCCCCATATGCTAACAGTTTACAGGCGGTATTCTAACATCTGTCGTGTCAAGTTTTGAGGATCTTGACGGCTTAGGCCATGGAGTCAAATTGGAGCGAGTCTCTATGATGGTAAGACTCATCATCAGTTCATGACCGCAAATTCTAACCATGCTTGTAGCCTTCCATGTCTCTTACGTGGCTCAACTGGGCATCTGGCCTGGATTTCAAAACGCTCATTTCCAAGTATCGTCACATGGATGTCTTCATCGCCATCACCCGAGATAAAGATAGCGGACAAGTCCATCTTGGTCCTGCAGACGAAGGGCCAAAAATTGACTACACTCCGTCTGTCTATGATCGCCAGCACAACATGGTTGGCATGTTAGCCCTTGCAAAAATACTATATATTCAGGGCGCTCTCGAAATCCATCCAGCGTTGCCCGGGCTCCGTCCTTTCACACGACCAAAGAAGGACTCGGCCGAAGCCCAAAAGTACGATGCGGGCATTACAGACAAAGCCTTTCAGGCGTGGCTGAAAGAGATGAAGTCGCACGGTAACAAAGTTCCCCAAACCCCTTTCGCCTCGGCCCATCAGATGAGCTCGTGCCGGATGAGCGCAAAGGAAAAAGGCGGCGTTGTGGATGAGCGAGGCAAGGTGTGGGGTTGCGAAGGACTTTACGTGGCAGACGCAAGTGTGCTTCCGAGCGCCAGCGGTGTGAACCCGATGATTACAACCATGGCAATCTGCGATTGGATAGGAAACGCAATTTTGCAGGACATGGATGCCAACAAAATGATTTCGGGGAAGCTTTGAGCGTCTGCTGTTCAGCGGTTAGTGTGTGTTGCTCATGTAAGCCGAGAAACCCTGCAGAAGCTAAAGCTGTGTTTTGCAATGCCTTTTGGTCACTTGTCGACCAGCAGCTCTTCAACGATCCATTTGAATCGCCACTACTATCTACACTCGCCGTTCTGTCGGTACAATCCACTGGCCAATGGTACCGCGCCCGACAATACCCTAATTCTTCCAGCGCCATTGCTTAAGTGGCACCCACTTGCGCACTCGAATGTGTGAAGGCTAGACATGCACAGCAGCCAACATCCCACCTTGCTAACCTACTCAAGAAGGATATGACCTACTGTATCTATGTATCCAGTGATAAGGCTTTTTCCACAGTAATATCTATGGTACACGACTGGCAAGGAACTGTACAAGAGATCCGAAAGACTCAATACGAGCTAGATACTATCAACTGGGTCAATGATACTGTCTATTTTGGACGGTGCACGATTTACGAACTGACGAAATTACTCTTGTGTAAACCCAAAAATCTATGTTTCAGGTCACCGCTGAACCACAGCGCGGTGGGTGTGGTCGATAGGTATTCCCCAAAGAGGTGATTCGATGCCGGGCGATGTGATGACAATGGTTCCCAGTGATGTTTCAGTCTAGAATTAGTATTTGCAGAGACGTTAGACTTTTCCTCTGAGTTCTACGGCCGGCCAAAGTATAACGACCACCAAGCATCAGGGTGCTGCGTGCGGACTCTTCATATCACAGGATCATTCTACCCATCATGGTCAACACATTTGGCATCTCTGAAACTGACACTCAAGCAACTCCATCCAAACCCCATGGTCACCCTCGAGTTTATTCAAAGATTTTCTTCAATGCAAATCTTCAACGAAAACTCTTTTACTTCTCTCCACGTCCACATTTCTTCTCAGCGCACACCAACCATCACCCCCTGCCTGTTGCATCACCGGAAAAGCACCACCCGATCTCAAGCCCCTCCCCCTCCCCCGCGTCACAAAATGACTTCCGAATCGTTCGGCCGCTTCCTCTGCCTCCCTTGGGAACTGCGGCGTCAGATTTGGGAGTATGCAGTCCATCCGATGGGCCATGGTATACACACATTTTCCGTCGCGTATGAGGAAGGAATCAGGTATGAGAATACCAATCGCCCCTCAAAAACTCTTTCATGTTACGCCAACGTCTTCCCGGAATATTTCATCATGGTCCCAGAGTCAGGAAGCGACGGCAAGGCAAACAAGTCCGCATATCTGTGGGATGCAGGTCTTTGGACAGCTTGCAAGGAATCCCGAGATGTCATGGTGACCCTGCACAAGATGGCATATTGGTTTGAGGAGAGGCGCAAGCTCGTGCGCAGGTCTTTTAGGGGCACTGCGGGTTTTGTGAATGAGATGAAGCATCAGCATCTTCCGACCATTACCATGGCGCCTTCCATGCAGGATGGTGGTGAAGATTGGCATCTCCTGGTCTATCCAGGTCAGGATGCCATCAGGTTTACCCTTGAGACCATGCAAAAGTGGCAACCGGAGATGCACTGGATCTCGTTCGTTTTCGACCTGCCCTTTTCCGAATCATTGCACATCGGCAATCTTGTCCTCGACTTTGAATCAAACTGGTGCCGCGACTACGAGAACTTTGACTACTCTGATTACGAGTGCGCGCCGTCCCAGTTTATATGTCACATTTCTCGCACCATGGCAGATCCTTTCATCTGGCTAATCGATCGGGGCACATATCGAGAGGATCCCTATTCCAAGCTTCAGGGTGATGATGAGGCCATGGTCTTTTACGACTGCGATGACGAATACGTCCAAGTGGGATACCGCAGCACCTCGACTGAGGAGCGGTCGGCGGCATATTTTGTCTATGAATTGGGGAGAATCGGTCATGATGGTCGGGGCAGGAATTTGCAGCGCGGGCTCTTTGCACGCGATTCCATCAGGATTCTAAGGCCAAAGAAGTTGGCAGATGCTCTACAATAGTTAACTGGCTCATCTGCGATACTAATACATGCATTTAACCACGTGTTCACGTGTGGTGCTTCCGCTCCTACCGTTGGGTGAATTTGAGCCAGCTTGGACTCTGTAGATAATATCAAATACATACTTCTTTAGTATTGGACTATTACAGTATATCCCATGGATGATTGTTAGTCGGACACTTTACTATACAGGACTTTTGGCAAAAGAGCATGTACGGCTTAGTACGCTAAACTAAAATAAATAAATGTATTCCGTTAAAGATAATCTCTTAGGGTTTTTTTTCGCATTTTATTTACGTTGGAAATTGTATTTATTTTGACCATGCCAAACCCTGTGGTAAATCCAACTGAGAAGTACCTCGCTTAGCAGCATGGAATCTTGGATTATCAATGACGTTCCTACGACGACCAAGTGCAAGGTGTGGGAAAAGTATGATCAGATATTTTGAAAGAAAATAAAAATCATTTCCTCATCTTTCCTATTTCATAACCTTTTACGGGCAAAGCAAAGCACTTTTTTTTACTGATCCTAAACATGGTCAAATTTGCGGTTTCCATCTGACCGACCTACCCTACAGTAAGCACGAAGTTTGTCGCAAAGCACTAAGGCAACAATAACGCATTGACCTTGTCAGTTGACTGATCCTTTTTTTTGCCTTCTTAAATTGCTATTGTTTTGATGAGATCAGTTTCATGTCAATGAGGGCGGTTTGGTTGGCTTCATCTTGCTACTTCGAGGTTGGTGGCTGGCGGGTTTGGAAAAACTTGGACAACAGAGTGATCAAGGGTCACCCATGTAGATGAATTCTTCAGCAGTGGGGACATTGTTCGCTAAGATTCCTTGCGGGCACCGTGAGAGATTCCTAAACGCGGAATAGATGTGCAGAGGAAAGCTGCCTGGCAGGGCTGGTATTGACTATGTTGTGCTGCTGCAGTTGCGTTGCAGAGCGGGAAAGCAGGTGAGAAATGTGGAAATGGAGGTGTTGAAAATGAAACGCCATGAATGCCTTTGTGCATCCGGAACAAAATGAGCAAGACCAGGAATCGCACCAATGAGAATGACGCAATGGTGCAAAAATGTAGCTGAGCTGACGGCTTTGATTGAAGGATTCCAGCATGGGCGCTTGTGCGAGGTGGTCATTGGGTGGAGTACGGAGTCCTCGAGCATGGTGTGGCTTGGGCGAGGCTGAATGAAAAATTTCCCGACGGAGCAACAACAGGACATTGTAGGGCTATGGAGGGCGCTGGAGGGCGCTGGAGGGCGCTGTAGGGCGCTAGCCGAGGTCTCGACTGGGCTATGGTGCCGCTAGTGCCGTCTCCCAGCGCCGTTGATGGTCGCTGTGGGCCCCTGAATGGACTGACCAAAGTCCATTTCTGCGCGGGCTGAAACCTGTCAGACGGAGGGCGGCCACGGAAGCCCACCTCTCGTGCGCTGCGAGCAACTTCATGATTTTCCATCCCGTGACACGGCTCACGCACCTGCTCATCTTCCCTCTCCGACGCCCCCGACTCTCCGGCTCGACTCGACGCGCGTACGGGCGTCCACGCCCCATGCAGTAAGCAGTGCGCGCATGCAACTGGGCTTATGGCTCTTGCTCGTTCTTCCTCTCTCTGCCCTGTGGCCTGTGGCCATCCATCCACTCATCCATCCATCCCTACGGGTGGACACGCCACGTCCCGGGGCTGGCCTTAGCCGCATGCACCCCTGGTTCGGTCAGCGTCGATCTAGACCCAGAGTGGCCAGAAACAACACCACACACCACCGCCGTGGCATCGAGGCCAGTCATGATTGAATCAGCCACCGACGGCTTCTGGTTTGTGCACTTGTGCCTGCCATCGCTCTGCAGCCATGGCTTGGCATTGTGTTTTGGATTAATGTCATCCAGGCACCCGCGTTCCTCCTGAAGCGTGAAACCTCGCCATCATTATCATTATCATCATCATTATCTTCATCATTATCATTGTCAGCATCTTGTCCCCTGGATCCTCCGCTGGGCCACGGTCTTGGCCCTCTAGTGCGACTCGATCCTTTAGGCTATGTTGGGTGGAAATTGACGGCAATCGCGTCCTGCTGATGCCGAGCTATGGGGCGCCGTCACCACGTAGCTCCCAGATTGACTGCCATGTCTCCATACAACTAAACGTTCATGGGTTCCCGTCCCGCCTCGAGTGGATCTCCCCATATTCGAGGCTGATCGTCGCCAATCCTTGTCTCCTGTCTTGTCCACTGCTATAATACCTCAGCTACGTGGTACCGCGCTCGACGCACCTTCGGGCCTGGCGTTTCGTGAATCGAACCTGACCTCCGACAACACCATCTCTCACCTCGCCCGAGCTTCCGATTTCTCATCCCTCCTGGCCTCTCGCCACCAAAGAGGCTTTGGACATATCCGGGTCTGTCGCTCAGACAAAGGAACAAAGTCTCTTACCGCTTTGCTGTGAGCGCTGACAATGTCGCCATCTCCACTTTGCCCCGGTCTCGGGGCGACGCTCGTCTTACTCGCCTCCTTCGCCCAGCTCACGCTCCAGCAGCGCGACCCCATCAGCGACTTTTGCCGACGATGGGGGCATCAATCGGCTGTGGTCGACGAAAAACTCTATATTGACGGTGGATTGATGACATTCAGCACCGACAGTTCACACGAGAATATCACCAGTATGCTGCTGACCTTTGCACCATGGTCGCAACCCAAGACCATCTCGGCTAATATCTCCCCTCGCTAGACAGCTTCTTAATTTACCACGACCTATCCGGAGTTGCTGACTCTGGCATGCCCCAGCCCTATGCTAACCTCAGCAAAAACTCGTCCATCCCTAACGTCAACGGCGGTGTCTTTTGGCCTGATACTGTCAATAAGCGCATCTACCTCTACGGAGGAGAGTTTTACGATGAGACGCCGTGGGATTTTAGCCTGTACGCCTACGATGTCATCAACGATTACTGGAACGATTTTGGCGCCCCCAACAATGTCGACATTGCTAGGCTCAGCTATGGTGCCGGCGTATCAATCTCGAGCCGCGGAGAAGGTTACTATTATGGAGGATGGATGAACAACAACACTAGCCCTAACTGGGAGGGGGCCTCGATCCCCACCTCATATATGCTGGTCTACGATATGGACTCGAATAGTTGGAGCAACAATACTGGACCGGATAACGTGGGACGAGCCGAAGGTGTGATGTTGTACATCCCTGCTGGTGACGGAGGTATGATCATCTACTTTGGTGGTATCCAAGGAGCCGAGAATGGAACTTGGACCGCGCAACCCATGGATGAAATCATCATCTACGACATCCTCAGCGGCAAGAGTTACACGCAAAATGCCACCGGTGACGTTCCCGATTCGCGACGACGATTCTGCGCCGGAGTTACCTGGCCCGATGACCAATCGTCCTATAACATGTGGGTATCGAAGTCGATTGAGATGGAAGAATTGGCTGACAACCGTACAGTTACCTATATGGTGGCCTTGGTGAGGCGGAAGGCAGTGCTGGATTCGATGAGGCCTATATTCTGAGCCTGCCTACTTTCACCTGGATCAAAATCTACCCCACTACCGACGGAAACGGAGATTACCCACACCACAGCATGACTTGCAATGTCGTCAACAATGAGCAGATGCTCATTCACGGTGGCTTTTTCCCCGAGACAAACGACTGTGATACCCCAGACCAGTGGGGATTGCACAACCTCGACATGGGCAAGCAGAACAAGGACAAGTCGTTCTGGGCTCTGTATGACCCGACCAAGACTGCATATGTTATTCCGACTGAGGTTATATCTGTTGTTGGCGGCAAATCGACTGGAGGTGCCACCAAGACGTCGCCCAAGGACGGATGGAGTAACAATGACCTCAAGGTCTTGATGACCCGTACAGCATCTGTTTCTGCGAGAACGGCAACCCGAGACGTCGCAAGCGATTCATCATCAACATCTACATCTGCACCATCATCCGGCAACAAGGTCGCTACGGGCACCATTGTCGGTGCTGCGGTCGGCGGTGCAGCTGGTCTCGCTCTTATCCTTGCTGGTGTGTGGTTCTTGCTCCGTAGAAGAAAGGCTGCTGGTGCTGCCAAGGATGCCGCCGCTGCTCAGCAACAGCAACAACAACAACAGCAGCAGCAGCCCCCCATGGAGCAAAACCCACAAGCTCCGCCCGTCCAAAAGGACTCAGCTTACGGTTACTACGGCCAGAACAACTCCCCAGGACCTTGGAGCCCTGCGTCAACCCATACCGCAACGACGAGCCCACCCCCTTTCCAGTCCACACCACCCCCAGGCCAGCCTTTGCACCCTCACGGCGGCTACTCTCACCCGGTTGAGCTGTCCTCTGATAACCAATACATTGCCCCTGTTGAGATGTCTGCCGGTGACACCAACCAATGGCACCAGCGCTCTCCAACCTGGGACGGCAACATGTCCCCGGTTGACCACAGCGGCTACACCCAGTCACCTATAGAGCCCACCCCCACCTTGAGTAGTAGGTTCAGTAACCAGCACGGACAATGATGAAAGTCACGCGTTGGCCATGTACAAAGTCGTATTTGAGTATGTTGCGGACGAGGTTGGATGTTGATATGTGACATCTGAGAGCCGCTGGAGGAATATATTTCATTTCATTTGGAGGGTATAGTAAAATCAGTAATGGGAGGAAACGAAGTACCGATTTACGCGTTTGAGCGCTGGGGCGAGATTCTTTTGCTCGTCGATACCGCAAATCTGTTTTGTCTCTGCTTCCCACTTGGGTGTGGTTTGGGAGAGCAGAGATTTGGTTGTGTACAATGTGGCCTATTTGATACCATGATACCTACACAGCTGAGCCAATATTTATTAATGAAGGAAATTACGGAATGATTTGCTGCTCCTAGTCCATCTTGACTCTTCTGTCTTTGATTCATACACAAGTGCCACGCCGACGTCTGGTAGCCTCAGCACAGGGCTTACAGTTATTGAACGCAGTAAAAAGAATGAATGTTGAGGAATATGAAGAGGTATCATTGTCAGGTCTATTTATGCGATTTGAAATCCAAAAGATCATATAGCGTGTACTGTGACAAGTATTGATAGTGATATTTTGCCTTGGCAAGTCCCTTGTAGCAATCGAATATCCCGTTTTTATTCTGGATTGCGTACTCGGCACCAAGATTCTCACAGATGATCAGGCCTGATGCGCCCTTGTATATAGGCGCAGAGGCTGGTGTGACACTCAACGAAGTACAAGATCCATAGGTCCACATGTTTGCCGAATGAGACCCAGCAGGACAGGTGAAGACGCCAAATTTAACAGGGGCGCTAGGCGGGTAGGCAAAAAAGTCGATAAAGGTAATGTTGTGGGTCTTGTCTTTGGCGATCTTCAGGTTGTCGCTAAACAATCCGATGCTCCAGCACTGGCAAGTCGACGTGGAAGGGTACCAGAAGGCGGCATTCAGGCTTGACTGAGGCCAGCTGTTGCTGCAGTACTTGGCGCACTTTGGCGTGTCTGACTGGGTCGAGTGCGAGAGCAGCGCGTTGTTGCCGCTGCCGGGCACGGAGCTCGGGTTGACGTTTGAACACGTCCATTTGATGCCGTTGGGGAGTCGAGTCGACTTGAAGCTCACGGTGCCCAGCGTGCCGCCGCAGCCTCCGGGGAGAGCAAATGCCGCCCGGGCTAAAAGCACGGCCCAAAATGGTACCAGGTACGATAAAGTAGAACGGAGAGGTCTCATTCTGTATGCAGCTCCTAGGATCTCGGAGACTAATGAGAATGTAACTATCGCGGGGAGGAAATATTAGTTGGTTTCATTGGCGCTACTTCACCTGATATATGCTGTTAAGACGAGGGAAACCCATGCAAGCTTTGACGGAAATGCGCGGAATGCAGAGAGCTGTCCTTGTGACGCACCGAACGCCACCAACTTCCCACGGCACTCTTATCCGAGAGCATGGTGGTCTAGAATTTGCACAGCTATCTTTGTATTAATCCAAGCTGGATTAGCCGCATGACTAGCTTTCTCTGGCTGAAAAACTAGGGCCCCACTACTACTTACGCTAAATGTACACCTTGTTGTCAGCATTGTGGGCAATAACTGTTCACTATCTCCTGACAGATGTAGTTGTAAAGCCAAACAGGCTGCAGCCAAAGAACAAAAAAAAAAAAAACCAGAAAGCCCCGGTCGGGTTCAACTGCAGCGCTTTGTGTAGTCAGCCACCGTTGCCATCCTACATCGACCCCCATCTTTTACCATCTAGCACCGGCCGTGTCAAATACCATCCCTACCTATACTATAATACGTCGACATGCCTGCTCTAGGATTCAATAAAGAAACTAGCATGCGGTGCCGACCTGCTTTACCTTTGCTATGAGTGGGCTCCAGCTTCTAGCTTTCTAGAGTAGTGAAGATGTTCGTTGATGAGACTTGAGGAGTCGTGGGTAGGATGTGCATCATATTGAGGTGATTGGACAACCTTTGGCGCGGTGAGGGATGCTTTGGCCAACTGGCGCGTCCAACGGCCAATCAAGTTGAATAAGCTAATCTCATGAACGTGCTATCTTTGACATATTTCCTAAGAGAGAAAATAGGAAATCTGCAAACTTGTATTTGACTAAGGCTTGCGGGGAACAGACTTAAATTTCGAAGCAACGCGAGGAGGAACTGCGAGATGAAACAAGACGACAGTTCGTGAGGCTGATTGGTTCGACTAACGCTCGGTTAGTACTGGTTCATAAAGCTCCTTAGCTTTGAAGTGGGTGGCTATGAAGGAGATGGAAAAAATAGGGGTTTACGTGAACCTTGAGGAATTTCTTTTCAATACTTAGAAAACTCATCTCACATTCACTCTAGTCATCTACAGCACTGGTACTCATCGAACCAGGAAAATGTGGTCAGTGGCGCCAATTAGCACCATAATTTATTTTTCAAGTCACGCTCATACCGTTAACTACCTAGTAAGGCCACTCGAACGAAGTCGAAATATTCACAGAGAACGGTGCACCGTCCGACATGGACTTGACACGTCCCAGAATAAACTCCAGCTGCCTGAAGGCCGCAGCTGAAGCATACTGCGGAACCATGTGGCCGCTTGTCTTGACCGTCGAGTGCGTGAAGCCTCGCTCCGTGTGGACCGAGCCTTGGACGCTTCCTCCAGTCCAGTACGGGACGTTGCTGTCGGTGTTGTTCACCTCGGGGAGAAGGAAGTCGGCACTTGGCTTCTTCTGGAATCCCTGCTTTCCGTTCCACTTGACCACCTGGATGCTGAGGGCAGTCTGGTTGGGCTGGATGATGTAGTCGGCGATGCCGGAACCAATCATGACATTGTTGGTTTTCTCGACGAGGGTCTGGAACTTCTTCTCGTGCTCCGTGCTGTTGTAGTTGTCGTTGCTGTCAACGAAGACGGGCTCCTGGCACGAGGCCCAGTCGGGCCAATCGAGGGGCGCGTGGATTGCCTTGCGGACCTCGGGCACATTGAACCAGATGGTCGTTCCGGGAGACGTGTATTCGATGGATGGGAAACCGAGGATATCCCACAGCACAGGGCACGTGTCTTGGATGTGGTACACATTGAAGCAGGGATTAATAACGTTGATGATGTCATCGAAATGGCTGAGGATGTCGCAGTCCTTGGTCTGAAGCGCCTTCCAGGGCCTCTGAGGGGGTGGATACGTGAGGTGCTGGTTCAAGTACTTGTCAAACCCGCACTTTTGGTTGTCGTTGTCCAGGATCTTCTTGTTCTTGTCCGGGATGGCAAAGACGCTTTCCCAGTACCGGAAGAAGCCGGGGAAAGAAGCGTAATCGAGGTGCAGGTCATCAGAGTAGGGCATGACCGGATCGTAGTAGAGAGCACCTTTGACGTCAAAGTAGGTTGTGTCCTTTTGGTCCAGCATGGCGGCTCCGACGTAAGGGACGTAGACTCCAGCATAGCTTTCGCCCGTGACGTAAATCTTCTTGTTCTTCAGTCCAAAGGTCTTGATGAAGTTGCGCCAGAATCCGAGAAACTGCTCCGCAGTCTCCGCATTGTTGGTCGCAGTGACGTTTCCGCTGCTGAATCCAGTACCAATTGGATACTCCACCCTGAAACAAGCTGTTTAGTGCCACTTGACCACAGTGAGGCGCTGAGGGACGCACCAAATAATGTTTGCTAGTTTGTGCCACGACCAAGCATTGACTGCGGGCTTGTAAGTTCCGTATCTCCAAGAAAATGGACCATTTTCTTGGATAAAGCCTGCCGGGAGTTAGAAACGGCGTTTGTTTGAAGGTTCGTGGTCTACTTGCCCTCCATGGAGGAACAGCCAGGGCCTCCGTTTAGCCAAATGACAATGTCGTCCTTTCCTGCGGGGTTCACAGTTGGGAAAAACCAGAAAAACATCTTTTGCAGCTCATCGCCCGTCTTGGTGGCGTCAACGGGGATCAATCCGGCATAGCTTTCGCCGACATCGAACGAGACGTCCGGGATTCCGGTGGGCGTCACGTAGAATTCCGCCGTCTTGTTGTTGTAGTATTGGTTCGCATTGCTTCGCGCCTGGTGCGTGTTTGCGCGAACATCGAAATCATGCTGCGCCTCGTAAATGGTAGCCGAAGCGCCTGGCAGATAGGCTGCCAAGGCCGAGACCGATAGAATGGCTGCAGCGCAGCGGCTGTTCCAGGCTGGCGACCACATGTTGGGGGGTGTTGTCCGGGGAGGTGAAACTCTTGGGAACTAAGCCGCACTCTTGGCGCCGTCTTGGCGATCATATATATGTATGCATGGAACCTCTGCAGACATGATGTAACCAAGGAACAGACTTCTCCTCTTTACAAATCGTGTGACGAGTCCAGATTGAGACACGGCTACAAAAGTGCGACGCAATTACCCTCGAGCGCCGGGAAAGCCGGCTTGCCCTATCGATAAAGAGAACCTTTGTTAGATTTGTGGAATTAATGCACAATACGAAGATCCCTGACGAATCGCAGCGAATGAGGGACACTTAAGCATTCATAGGTCATACCCTCATTTGTAACCTTGACCTGGTACCTTCCTGATTGGGTAATGGGTAGAATGATCGCCTTGACGTCTCTTGGGACTTTTTAGATTTGGCCTGTCTGAAATTTGTGATTGGCTGCCCCTAGTGCTATTGAACCGGCGCTGAATTATTTATGGTCTCGTGGCCTGTGTGTTTTTTGAGTTTGGTTTGTTGTTGCAAATGGCCATGCACGAGGTTTTGCGTCGGTTGGTCCGGCTCAGCCTTGTTTTGGACATTAGATCGAAACATTCACGTGCAATTAGGTATGAGATCGCACTCATCCAACTGGCATTCATCCACTGCAACAGCGAAACAGTTGGATGCCCGGCCAACGTGGTTCCCACTGGGAACTTTTGGAAATCTTACGTCGTCCTTCTTCGTTGGGATCGATGGCAAGCAGGGATCAATGTGGGCGTGCGGCCTTATCAGTGGTGCTTATCAGCGTCATGCCATTACAGCGGGGATCCTGGTATTCATCCAGAACAGCCCTGCTTCTACCCAAGACTGCGGTTATTAGGTAAGAGTAGGCTGTCGGAAGTTACCCAAGTAGTTTAAATACTACCGTGATAAGCTTCGACTTGTGTCGGTCTGTGCGTTTTAAAGAGGCCCGAACATCATCCCACGGCCCGCGCCACATTTGCCATCGTCTGCCAGAGCCTCGTCGCCTTCTTCTCGAAAGGAATTATTTGGATGATTTTTTATCCTCACTTTCCACGACAGAAGCCTCTTGGAACAATTGCCCCGCCCGCCGTTCCTGCCTCAGGGTAAAAGTCAAAAGTCGCGGAGAGGAATCGCACACTCAATCAGGTCTTCCTGTCTATGAAAAGAGACTCATCAATCGTAGGTTAAAATTCATTTATTTTTGGCCACTGGGTATAAAATGGAAATATTCCGATTCGTGTGTTGCTAGCATAACTCCACTTCTCCCGAGAATCTTGTCTCTGTCCAACCAATCGCAAAAGTAGTCAAAACCTCTTCAAACACTCAAGAGGGATTATATTTGGGCTTCGACCCGCAAACTTGTTCGGTTTTTGTTCTCGGCGCAACGATATATAATTATATTCTGTAGTTTGAATGGTTAACCATGTTACTGATAGCTGGGGGAGAGATGGACTTACGAGAAGCCTTCCTTGTAAAACCAAACCTCGGAAGCACTCCCTTTTCCTTGAAGAATTTCGCTCTGGGCAGAAGCAGCGGCTTGATTCAAATCGAAAATCATCGAAGAGGGACCGCAAACAAGCATTCCCACAGAACCTTTGCCCGTTGTAATTTCTGACGCCAAGCTCGGGAGATTTGCCCGACCGTGGGATATCTTCAAATCAATGGCCCCCGTCAAAGATGAGCCGTCGTCTTTGGCAAAGGTGCACGGCTCAGTTGTTTCTTTTGTAGTCTCTCCTCCAGACTCGTGAGAGTTTGACGAGGAACCGCTGGTGTCTGAAGAGCCGGTCTTGTGAACTTGCACCCGTATTCTTGTGTTGTTCGACTCCTTTTCCGTTTGATGCCGCTCAAGGATTTTGTCGAGGGCTTGGCAATACCAATCTTGGAACCCAGGGTCGCGCGACGACACGACCACTTCCAACTCTGATGCCTCTTCTCTCGTTCTCTGGGATAGCAGGAAGTGTTCCAAGATCGGAAGACTGAATCCAGCGCCAGCACCACCGGCGACAATCAATGTCCTGTCGAATCCGTCAAACCACCGGCTTGTCACGCCTCCATAAGGCCCGTCCAGCAGGACTGGAATTGCCGAGGTTGGGCTTTTTTCGGCCATTTTGGCAAGACGTCCCGTGATTCCGCCCCTGGGCTGGACATAGAAAACCATCTTGCTGCGTTGGCCCTGAAGTGGGATCGATGAAATAGTAAAGGGATGGGCTGTTAATGAGTGAAGCCCGGAGGTCAGGAATCGCAGATAGACATGTTGGCCAGGTCGCCATCGTGTGTTCGTCTCGATCTCAATCATGATGGAATTTGAAGTGACCATGGACAATCGCGCATAGCAGAGGCCGTGCTCCAGGAATGTCTTGAACTGGGAGTAGAACCAAGAAAGAGCATATAGCACTGCTGTCGCGATAAAGTAATCCCATGAGGTGAGAATAAAGTCGCAGTGAAGCATGAAAAAGATGAAAAACGCGGCGGCGAAGAAGAAATGGGTGGCTTTGAAGAATTCATAGTATCGGTCGCTGGACGAACAGTAAATCGTTAGCAAAAAGGTTGAAAAGATGTAGGGATATATTCGTACCGGATCCAGCGGACGGACATGAAAGTCAACCATGCCTGCGCGATGAGAGCAATGACACCAGTCACCCACATGCCGTCCATATTCCATTGCTCAACAATATCTCCTTTCCACATATGATATACAACGAAGGGAAACGTATGGATGAGAGCGAGCACAAACATGGCCCAAGCGGCCCAGTTGTGCCAAATGTTGAGCTTCTCGTGAGAGATGCCCGTGATGGCCGAAATGGGACTGGCTTTGGCACCCAAGAGGCTAAGAATAATCAGATTGAATATTCCATTCCAAGCAGTGTTCTAGCAAACTCACAAAATAAATGGCATGCACCCCAATGCCATCCACCCCGCCCTAGTTGCGATTGGAGGGGAGTCTCCGTAACTGATTTCCATCGTGTTTGGCCAGTAGTACGGTTTTGGCCCGAGGGTCATTGCTGGGCACCTTGTCAGTTCATGTAGTGTCTTATTTTTGAGGTTGAGCTTTTACAAAAGAAGTAGATGACTCCTACAGCGCCGAGGAAGTAGGCGCCGAGAGATGCAGTCGTCCACGACCCCAATCTCCAATTTTTGTAAGAGAGAAATCGTCCCACGGCTACTAATCGCAACCAGAGAGAACTCTGCTTCAATCTTTTTGGTGCATTATCCGATGCGAAATGGGCAATTGCGGAGAGCAATATTGCCACGACAAATAGGGCAACGGTAGGCAGCGCATAACGATGGTCGGCTTCGTACCAAAAGACCCAGTATCGGTACTTGTAAGCACACTGCTCCGCCGTCATGGTGCACTCGCCTGGGTCGCGGCTCGAGTGCAGCTGGACGGGCTGTGTCAGCCACGGAAGAGTCATGGCTGCGTGTTTGAGGAACAAGAGTTGTCAATCCTGCAAAAAAGAGGCGGCCTTCGATGTGCCAACGAAGACGGCCAGAAGAGAAGGTGCAGGAAATTGCGATTGCGAGACAAGTTTTATTTAATTGGATTATCCTGTTATTTTGAGCGTGGCGCCAGCTACTACTAATCATGCTCAGGCGATTACGAAACACGGAACAGCTTTGCCGCGTCAATAGAGCAACATGGCATGAACTGCGTGGGATTGCGCTCTTGAACCACAGTGCCGTGGTTCCGAAAATGGGCTCTTAAGGCGATTGAGCAAGTTTGAGCATGTTCTACAAGGTCTGCAACGAGCGCAACCAAACCCGATCCCTGCTCAATTGGGACCGTTTTGTGGTTTTCAGCCGGGTAACGACCCAATCAGGTTCCGGTTATTCAGATGAGGCTCTACCATTGGCCGTTTTGCGCGTCGTCGACCCCGGCGCGAACTGCTTCAGGATCCACCTCATTCCCTGTCCCGCGGGGCACCAGAAAGCCTTAACGTGCGCAGTCGTACGTACCAATCGATGAAAAATGGGCTCTGCAGAAAAGGAGTCCGTTCCCGGTGCCAGGCATCTCGTTATTATTTTCTAGATTCTTTGCAAGTCTCGAGCCAAACGGGTTGCCAATATAGTTCATCCAGCAAGCCTAACAACTAGGCTACAATGCCGGAGACCCTTTTCAACACAACCGTGTGAACTAACCTTGTTACCCTCCCAACTATTATAAAATTCCTTCTTGCCTTACCCACGCCAGCTTTCTTCTCTCTCTCTTAAGCACCTCCATCGCAAACCCCACCACTTCTAAATATTATCAGCTTGGATCGCAACAAACTTACCCAAGATGGACATGGATATGAGCAGTTCAACAACCACGGCGATGTCGATGGCGACTTCGACTAGTTCCTCCTCGTCTGACGACATGTCGAGCATGATGTCCATGGCAGACATGACCATGACTTTTTTCAAGGCATCCGGAACACCTCTATTCTCTGACTCGTGGGCCCCTTCCAGCAATGGTCAATACGCGGGTACTTGCATCTTTCTCATCGTACTGGCTCTTATTCTACGACTACTTCTCGCCCTGAGACCAATTCTCGAAGAGCGCTTCTGGAAAAACCACCCAACATTCGGCTCCGACAACCAGCAGCCAAAATCAGAAAAACGCGCTGTCGGGGAGGATGTTGATCCCGGAAAGGCGGTCCAAACAATTTCCAGCGAGGTCGCTGGACGCTGGCGAGGCTGGCGCACCAGTGCAGCTGCAGCTCGAGCAACTTATGAGGTTATTATTGGAGGAGTTGGATATCTTCTGTAAGTCAACTCCCCATTGCATCCAGTCTCGTGATCTGATTCTAACTTTCTTTTTTCTAGGATGATTGCCGTTATGACAATGAACTTAGGCTATTTTCTCTCTGTCCTCGGTGGAATCTGGCTGGGTACCTTTATAGTTGGAGGAATGGCAAGCAGCCACGAGTCTGCCTACTGCTAAACTAGTCAAATCGGTACCATTGAACGTAATTTCCCAAGAAATAGGGCAAAACCTTTCTAGAAACTAATTTACCAAGTATGTGTTGAAATTGATACCACTCTCTATTTCAAAAAATTCTATTCTAGACGTTCTTTCTATCTCGTGACTGACCCACACAGGACCACCTCCAAGACCGATGCCAAGAATGCCCAGAATGCCCAGAATGCCAAGACACAAGCATCGAAAATCTAATCTACATTATGCCACTGATCGCCCACTCTAAACCCGGTTGGAAAAGGATCGGATGAATCCAGCACAATCTGCTTAAAACTGGTGATCCATGCACGGCCCTTGACGGTGGGCAAGATGGCATCATAGTCGCCGACCTTGGTGGTGCCCCGGATGTGGTTCACAAACTCGGTACCGATGATGCTCCGGTGCACAAAGGTTTCGCCGACACCCAGCTGGCCTCTTGCGTGCATAACAGCCATCCTGGCACACGTGCCTGTTCCGCAAGGGCTTCGGTCAAAGCGCCCAGGCGACACCACGACGGCGTTTGTGGCCGCCTTGCCGCCGCCCGGCAGGTCCTCGAGTGGTTCCGTAAACTCGAGGATGCTGACGCCTTTGATTCCGGGGTTCTCGGGGTGCACGGGCGTGTAGCTCTGCTGCACTGCCTTCTTGATCTTCTCCCCGACTTCTACCAGCTTCGGGCCGTGCTTGTTGCCAATGGTGAGCCCGACCGAGGCCGCGTCCACGATGGCGTATATCATTCCTCCCCACGCAATGTCGACCGAAACTTCTCCAATGTCCGGCACGTCGACTTTGTAGTCCAGCTTGAAGGCAAAGGCCGGCACATTGTCAAACGACACGTCCTTGCACTTGCCGCCCTCGCAGTTGGCTGTCGCCGTGACCAGGCCAGCAGCCGTGTCGAGAACGACTTTGGTCACCGGTTCTTTCATGGGAACCATGCCCGTCTCCAGAAGCACAGTGGTGGTGCAAATGGTATTCGAGCCCGACATTGGTGCGTACTCCTCGCTTTCCATGATGAGAAAGCCAGCGTCGGCACGAGGGTCGCATGGAGGAAGAACCAAGTTTGTGTTCATAGAAGACCGGCCTCGCGGCTCGTTGAGCACCAGCTGTCTGATCTCATCCTTTTTTGTCAGGAAGTGCTCCAGCTTCTCAAACATTGTTTTGGCGGGAACATCAAGGACGCCGCCGACGATGACATCGCCAACTTCGCCTTCGGCGTGGCAGCCCACAACGGAAATGGTTCGAGAAAATGGCATGGTTTTTTTTTTTTTTTTTTTTTTGCGTTAAAAGTATAAGATTGAATATTTGATGGTTCTAGTGCATTTTAAATTGCTATTGTATGTATCCTGACTTGACGTTATATATCCCGCCCGTGCCTGAATATCGGCTGGCTAGTGCCGACTTTCGTCCCCATCGGTCCTATTTTCCGACGGTTGCCGATGATCTGCCGGACCGACTTGTCGGAATGACCTGCCATTTATCTGTCAACTTATTCAATCCGGTACTATGTTGAATTCAAATGGGGTTAGCTTGTTGCCTTGTTCTGCATCATTGCTGCTGCAGTCCGGCATCGGCACAGCTTTTGGCCTTTCTCCTCTTGGAAAGGATGCACCATCTATTCATCGAAACCGATATGTTTGACCAAGCTGCTATTGCAATTTCTAAACTCCATAAACGAAAATACATGGCCCAAACCCAATTTCATGGTCGAACAGTAAATAGAGCCGGCCCATTGGGTGCGGAATTGATAGCCAGATCTAACTGCGCCGACATGATACTAAATGAATCCCAAACGACCAAACGAGATGAATGATAATTCTATTAGGTAGGTTTAAAACATAGCTTATACATACTATCACAGATTGGGCTCTGTACGGCCCCTGGAGCGATTGTATCCGTGCGAGTCTAACTGTGGAGGCTTCGTCGCGATGGAGCCGCCCCCACCGCATCAGGCCATCAAAACTCAAAAGGATGGATTTCCGTCCGTCCCTCTCCTGTGCAGTCTGCTGCACCGAAATTCTCCAACAAACGCCAGGACTTGGATTGGTGCCACCAAGTTAGGTAATTAGAAGTCAAAACACACGCGCCACCAACCCCCCAGCCTGTCTTAGTGCCCCCTCCTCACGCCCACCAAACCAACTCCCGTAACCCAAGGAGAGCAAAATTCCAGCCACAAATGGGCGCTCGCGGAGAGCCCACTTAGACGAGGGAGAGCACGTTGGTCTGGCCGGGGTCGTTCTGGGGGAATCGGGAGTTGAAGCTGAGGGCCTTTCGGGCCTTGATGAAGGCCTCGCTTGTGATGTGGATCAGCTGGTCCGAGATGAACCATTCAACGCCCTCGGTGCAGGGGGGAGTGGTAAGGGAACCGGTGTAGCTAAAAGACGCTTCATGTCAACATTCTGTACCAAAGTACAATGGCGTCGAGGTGGTCAAACTTACTGGACGAAGGAACCGTTGTTGAACTGGTCGACAACCAGAGACATGTTGAGAGCGTGAACGGTCGTGTTCATTCCCAGGGTCGGGATCTTGTCAGCAAGGTTCAGGACGGACTCGATCAGGTCCGAGGCGTTCTCGATGTAATCGTTTGCGTCGACTGTTTGCGAAAGTTGTTAGCCAATCTGCGCTCCATCCATCCCACCAGATTTTTGTAATTCCGGCTGGGGTCTCTCTTACCGGCAAAGCCCTTCTCAGCGGCAGCCTCAGCCTTCTCGCCCTTAAGGACCTTGAGCGGGTCCGTGTTGGCGAGGTAGTCCACGTCGATAACCATGCCGGTGACGGCAATGTTGGACTCGGCGCTCTGCCAGACCATGTGCATCTCCATGGCGTAGCTGTCGCCATCGTTGAGGTGCTCGCTGGGGAGATGGAAGTGGAACTGAACCAGCGAGTAGTCGATGGTGTCAATGGTCAGGTTGCCGGCGGGGGCAATGACCTCGATGGTAGTGCCGAGATGCTCAAAGACGGCGCCGGCGGGCCAGCTGTCGAGGTCAAACTTGAGCGTGGAAGCGTTCACGAACTGCGTGTTGTTGGGGTTCACGCTGATGGGAGACTGGTTTGTGCCGTTGGCGCAGGCATAGTTGGCCTCGTCAAGGGTGTGCCAAGCACCAGGGCCCTATATGTCACATGTCAGCGTACTTGTCCCGTTTTCTTCTTCTTCTTTTCCCCTTTCGTATTCCCGCCGTTTCCGGTGGATCAACATGGTTCCCGCTAGGATTTTGCACGTACAGTAGGACCCCAGTAACTGAAGTTGGGAGCGGCAACTTCACCGGTTCTCTTGTGCAGGTGAGTTCCGTAGGCGCAGCTGGCCAGGGCGCTGGGTGCAAAAGCGGCGAGGAGGCCGACGGTGAACTGAGGAGCGCGAACCATTGTTTCGGAAGAATGAGCACGTAGTGTATAAGCACAGAAGCGAAAGAGAAAGTGGAAATAGCACAGCAAAGATGGCTATAAGAGAATGGAAACAGTTAAGGATAGACTGAGAGCTTGCCACAAGATACAGAGAGCGAAAAAGAAAATAGTTGAAGGTCGTACCATCTTCATTATAAAGAATAGAACCCCTCTCTTCGAGATGGGGCGCGAATAGAATGCTGCCGCCCGCCCATGCGGCTAGAACTGTTTAGCTTATCGGACATGGTTATTGCCAACCCAATTCTCTTCTTCTCCATCGAGGCGGAATTAGGGCCCCTGTAAGCGGAGCGTATCCGTGAGGCGAAGAAAGTTTGGTAACCCCCTGGCTAAGGTGACGTTCAGATCAACGCTGGTTTGCCAGCGTCCCCAACTCTCCTTCAAACCCCCCCAGCATTCAGCAACCCAGCCCAGAACCACAGTGCCGCAGCAGATGCGCAGCCACAATAATCTTTTTTTGCTAATACAAATAGTCGCAAATTCTAGGACGCCAAGCCTGCCAGCAGCCCTGAAACCCGTCCCACGACAACAGGCGCCCAGAAGCCCCAGCACGGGCCGTGAAACGGACCCCGTTGGCCAACCTGAACCCCCCTGGTGCTCCTGTACAATCTGGGGTTATTGATTTTGGGTTTAATTGAGCACGCCAACTAGCCCCGTCACGATGTCGTGTTGGGGCTGATTTCGCTCTGACGTCGAGTCGCCATTGGCCCACGAACCTCGGCATGACCGCTGGGGCCCCTTGTTTGAACGCCTACCTACCTGAACGAACATCTCATACGCCCATCTATATAGAATGCCTCTCCTGCGCCAAGCCCATGGGCAGCCGTTGAGATGGTATGTGCGGCTGCGCCCGGGAATATCTTCTAGATCGCCTTCGATTGCCTTTCTTTCGATGTGTCGGCCGCGCGAGTCAGGGAAAAAGGCCAAGACTCATCCGTGAGTGTATTGATCCATAGGAGTAACACCACAAAAAGAAGGCCATTATGCAAGACTCGATCAGAACCGTGCTATCACATCTAGTAGGTGTGAAATATTCCTCATTCCTGACACTTTCTGGGTGTTCCCTACTTCATTTTTTGGTTTCTTCTTTTCTTCTTTTGACCTTCTTTGAAAAGTAATAAAAAAAAGTAGAATAAAACTAGAATAAAACGGTGCCAAGGCACATACCCGAGTTCTTGGCAATGACGAGTTGCTTGCCCGCATTCATAATCAAGTCGCCGATCACCAGCTAGTGCCCTTCCGCGGTCCTGCCAAGAAAACCGGGCCGAGCTAGTGATACCGAAACCGAGACCCACCTCTAGCCTGATCAGAGTGACAGTTTGTGTGAATCTCAGGTATCATTTTCTGCAACGGCCCAGATTCGCAAGCTTTTTTTCTTCAGATGAGCATGAGATTAACTCAAGAATAAACTTTTCAGAAAGGCTGAGCATGTCATTCGTAAGCCTCATCGAGATCAGGTATCATCCCCGAGAGAGATGGGCCAGCTGCGCCGCTGACCAGCCAGCCAGCCCCTTGAGCGATGCGTGACTGGTGAAAAAGCGTTGAGTCGATCAATGACCTTCATATTTCGCTGTGATAGGCCAAACCATATCTCAGAACGAGGCAGGGCAGGAAGCTTCACGGAAGCGATAGTTTTCCCTGCTCTTTAGGGCAAGATGTTCCTCGCCAAGAGGCCAACATTTCTCCAACAGGCTTTTTTTCCAAGAGCTCTTGGTAATGGTGTTTATGGATTCCAAATTTCAGCTGATGCTCCTGAACTCGCCAAGGCGAAACATTTTTTGAAAGTTTCTGCCATCATCCATCCTGCTGTAACCCACGGTTTGAAATGACGCAGACACCTCAGCCACTCGCCAAGTTGGCGGACATTATCTTTTCCGGGGCGTAGGTTGCGGTCATGCCGAGAGAAGGCTTGTGCAACTCTGTGCGGGGGGGATCTTATTTCCACCGGGGCCTCCTACAGTATCCATAAAACGCCAGACTTGTGGCCTGACACGAGGGAGCGAGGTCAGGTTACCGTGTTATACGAATTCGGGGGAGCGGCGGAACGGACTGTAACGGATCCCGAGCGCCGAAATGCCTAAAGTATCTTTAGGGCAAATTTTCATAGAGCTTTCCACTTCGCAGGTAAATATCAGATTATGTAGGAAATAATTTATTATGCCATCTGGAGTATATGCCACAAATCCTCGTGACTTGGAAATGAGTTTCAAAACGCTCATGTGCCTCGCCCTGTTTGCAATGAGACATGCTGTTGCGATATCCATTCTCCACCTAACAAGGCATCCTAGAGTTCACCTGCCATCTGCACCGACACGTCCGTGTGTCTCATCACCGAATATACAATGTAACACTACTTTTGTGCATAGCTTTATTTATGCATAGCACAACAACAAATAGTGAGTGGAGCCGAGAGGTAGTAGGTATCTTCACATGGCCCATGTTACTTCTTCTTTGCAAAAACCACATATGCCTTTCCCCCCAAAGCTGGGATAGGACTCTGTCCGCCCTCCTCTACCTTTTCTGGCCCTCGAGTCACTTTTTACTGTGATCGTTGTGTGAGTAGAGTCGATAGCGGTTGTAATGGCATGTGTTGGGACTAGGGGCAATAAGCTCAACAAGAGATAAATATAGGGTAGATCGGATAACCCGCCGGCCCGGTCGCAATACTGATTATTCTGTCTGGTTACTTCCTAAATTTTTAGCTGTAGTTGCAATGGCGGCCGCGCTCTTCTCCAGACCTTGCAATCTAGCTCACCTTGCCGTTGGGCTCAGCGTCTGGTAATTCTACATTTAAACCCCTATCCCAATTTCATGAACAAAATGAAAATAGATGCAAACCAGTTGGTTTGTAGAGCTTGATCATTGACCCTCAATTTGCATTGTGGCACTACTTCACTGCACTGTTTGCATAAAACTTTTCGGTCAAATTGTCACGCGTGTGAAACGGTTGGATGAATGGTGGTCCTTTTATTACTAGTTTCGTGCTTGCAGCTGTACCTTGTGCTTGTTTCGTCTAGCCAAGACTGTCAATGTATCACTCATATGAAAGCAATGTGATGAACAGACAATTGGCATGAGCTATTAATTCATCCACTTGTTTCACAAATTACCCTAGACTTCAGATGCCATGAAATGTGTGGGCCAACTGTCGGGGGAAAAAAGAATGGAGCCCATGAAATAAGTTTTAGATTCAAAAGATAGTGCCCTTACATCTCGATTAGGTCTTTTTTCCTACGGCTTATTCAGTGTGTTTTAATATGGTAGTTCCATTTTGAGAGACCGTCGGGACAACCAGATTTGGGAAGCCCGAATCGTGGCTGAGGGACCTGTGGCTTGATATATCGTGGCTGAGGTAGGTGGTCTAGGTGCCTGATTGGCTTGTCTCTCCGAGGATTTCCCGCATGTTGCCGAATTGAGAACAAACGGAAATAATTTCCTTCTCCAGTGACCACTGCGGGCGGCGCCGATGCAGCACGGCTCCAAGTTGGTGGGCCGAACTTGATAAAAAGATTTTTTTTTTTTGCGGATATCAATTGGGCAGTAAGAAGCCAAGTTAGGCTGATTGAAAGAATATATATTTTTTTAATCTATTTCTTTTTAAAATTTCTTTTATTTCACTTGTCTTCGTTCATCTTGGAGTAATAGGTCGGTCAGGCAGCCAAGTGTGTTGTAGATGCGGCGACTGAACATGTGGATTCATGCAGTTGAGTCTTATCCTGTGTATGCTATTGGATACCGAGCGGTTTGACCTGTTTCGAGGGACGGCAGACCCAGTTTACATCAGGTCAGGCGACAGGTCGATTTTGCATCGTCCCAGAAATAGATGAGATGGTTCATAGGACGCGCCCAGACAGGGCTAGCGTCGCCGAATAATTTCCCTTTCAGGACAGATTCATGACTCTGTAGTGCGGCGGAAACAGGATCGTGAAAATCGCATTGGGCAAATTCTTGTGAGTTATCAAATTGGTATATTTTGTATCGATACCTTCTCTCCATCGGCCATGGCCGTTTTATTTCTTTGAGCCGCCTTGTTCAGGTACCTTTTCCCGCCCATGTTGTCACCTCCTCCTCCCCTGCTGCGGTGGCAGCTGCGGTGAGGGCCGCCCCACCACCAACTTGCTGAAGCGACAGGTCAGCCGCCAGATGAATCAACCTGAGGAATGACTGGACGAAGCATCGTGAGATTAAAAGTCCATCGCACCACCGCTTCGTTTCCCCTCAACCTTGGATTCCGCACCGGCTGCTCTTGTTTCTTCTCTTCTGTCTGGCTTTATCTGGCCGCCAGCAATTCCATCCACACCAATTGGCATATTGTCCCAGATTTCTTTTTTTTTTGTACAATGCCGTCGTTTAAGCCCTTCGCATCAGTCGCCGGGCGCAACAGCTACAGTCTGTTCGACATTCGGTACGTGAATCGAAATTGAATTGAAACCACAATCCTGACCGCCTCCATCGTAGATTGGATCAAGACCACATATTTTTCCTTGGCAATGGCCAGCAGCCAACTGTCCCGCTGGTGAAAGGAGTTGTCATGTTGTGCCTACCATCAGCACTTCGCATCAGCAACTTGCGACTGCGATTGACGGGGACGTCTCAATTGTCGTAAGTGAAATTTTGACCTCTCACCCCAGCTGTTCATGTCCGTGTTCCGTTTTGCTAATACGCATCGGCACAGTTGGACTTACCAAAGACAAAACACAACCGGCGTTCAGAGCAAGTTGAAAAAGTCCACAAATGTTCTTGACCATCAATGGGCGCCTTTGGTGGGCACAGAAAATGGAGACGTGACCCTTCCTGCTGGGAACCACCAATACCCCTTTGAGGTTGCGCTGCCTGAAGGCATCCTTGAAACCATTGAGGGTATTCCAGAGGTGTCAATTGTATATCGTCTGAAAGCGACCATTGAACGGGGCAAATTTGCCTGTGACTTGCACACCCACAAAGATTTGCGCATCATTCGAACACTAGAGCCCGATGAGCCTGCGTTTCTCCGCTCTGTCGGCGTTGAGGATATCTGGGTCAACAAGGCCGACTATTCTGTCACGATTCCTCAGAAGGCAGTGCTTTTTGGCAGCACCATCAAGCTCCAGGTGCGCCTGACTCCGCTCCTCAAAGGGCTCGAGATGGAGAGCATCACGGCAAGCTTGATGGAGTCACGACACACTTGGGTTGAGGGCCCCAAGGATTCGGTTGAAAAGGAGAAGAAGGTCGAGCGACAACCAGCACACTGGGTATTTGAAGTTGATAGACAAAAGCACTGGCACGAGGTGATTGAAGAAACAGGCCAAGAGGGCTGGGCTTTGACAGTGCCACTTGACCTGCCCAAGCAGCTTGCGCAGTGCGTCCAGGACGTCAACCTCAATGGCATCAGGATCCAACACAAAATCAGGGTCATCATCGGGTTGAGGAATCCAGATGGCCATGTCTCAGCAGTGAGTCAGACACCTGAGTGCTTGTGAAGGAGACGATACTGACATCTGACATAGGTGAAGGCAACGCTGCCAATCTGGATCATCCTTCCGCTTGGTGGCCGTTTTGATGACAAAGGAACCATCCTCAATGCATCAGCAATCGCTGCATCAATGCAGCAAGAACTAGACGAGGTACCCCCTGGATACGGCGAGCACCTACAAGAGGGGCATGCTCTTGATGTCGCCGAATTTGAGGGTCTCAGTCGAGTTCCAAGCTACTGCACCACAGTCGGCACATCAACATATTCGCTGTCAGATGGGAGCGAGTCTGTCCCAGACTACGAAACTGCCGTGAGTACTCCTCTTAGCGAGTTTCCAACTCCGGGTTCAAGTGTAGGAAATGGAAGCAGTCAGTCAGCAAATGAATGGCCATGGTGCTGATCCAATGGCTGGCTCCAACAAAAAAAAAGGATGACGGTTGAATAACGAGAGAAAACTGATCATGGAGTGAATAATGTTAATCTGGGTGGCCGATGACGGCCAAAAAAAGGACACATGGGAATTTGAGCGACTTGATAGCGTGCACATGGCTTCTACCGGTTTTGATTGGCGAGATAAACAAAGCGTTAAAGAGGAATACCACGACTAATACTATTGGCCTTAATTTTGGATGTTTTCAAAAAGAAATGGATATATTTCGATGATGGTTCTTGCAGAAAAACTGCACTGCGGGAGCTGACTGAGAACGCATTCGTTATCAGTTGCTGGTGGGAATCACCAAGACCAGAATCGTGACATCATCGCCTGGCTTTCTTCCCGTATCTTCAATGACTTTGTCCAGTAGTATTTGTGCCAAATTCAATTCTTCCGAGTCGCTTGTTCTCCCACTCAGAGCCTGACCCAGAAAACCGACAGTTGCCTCTGACGATACCAAGTCCCACAAACCATCCGTCGCTAGGACAGCTATTGTGATTGGTGGTTCCTTGCCCCCTACAGCATCATCTTGGTTAGGCACTTCAGTGCTTAGCTGAACCTTGGTGACTTGAGGGGTAGCTGATACGTAAGGTGGACTTCTGTATGCCCAAAACAGCGCGTCGTACCGATCGCTGAGCGGGAGAATTTTTTTCCCCTTGGAAGCAGCAACAGCCTGCTGGTGGGCGCTGAGTTGATGAATCAGGTGTTTGTGCTGGGCTCGCTGGTCCGGCGTCAGCTCGGGGTAGATGGCTGGCTGCCCTGCATCGTCTTGAGCGACCTCGCGCACCGGGAACTTGTACATAGCGTCCCCAAATGCTCTTGTTGAAAGCGTCTCGCCGAATAAGCGCCCACCTACAAAAATGTCCTTGGCATCATCGGTGGGGTGCTGCGACGCCATATGCAGCTGCTCGTCTTTGACGTTTGAATTAACGTCGACGCTGGCGGCTCGGATCGTGGGTTCGGGGCTGAAAGACGCCACAACCACGCGGGAGTCACCGAGGTTGATAATGTCGGCGGATGGTGGACCTGATTGACCCTGGGGCAGCTTGATCATTAGCATCGAAGCGGTGCATCCGCTCAATACCTGCAGCGCGGCTGTTGCGTATTCTGGGTTGGGTTTGAGCTCCCCAACATTCCCGTCGCGCGTCTTTGACTTGAGGAGCCTTGACGCGATGGATCCCAGAATCCGCTTTGGGGATCGAGCTGAAGCTTTGGCTGGTGGAGGATGTGCGTCTTGAAACGAAGACAGCATCTGCCTGTCGAATGCTTCGAATTTCTCTTGAATGGCGGATGCACTGTTTTGTTTCTTGCCATCAGGGCTGTTCGTTAAAATCTCGGACGGCAAGGCCTGTGCCACATAATCGGCGGCCGACGAGCCACGGTGGCCATCGTAAACACCGAGAAGCAGAGTGGCCTCTGGGGCTTCCGACTCAGAAGCATCGCTCAATCGCACATCGATGGAGTATCTGTCCTCTATCGGGCGACCGGTGGGCTGGTGCTGCAGGATGTGCACCGTTGCAGCCCTGTTTGGGCCCAACTCGAGCTGGCGCTTCTCAGTGACTGTTTCACCAGCATCCATTTTGGGGCAGCGACAGCGGCAGCGCTCATCGCCTGAAGCAGCTCCAGATGCAGATGCACACATAAGTCGATGGAGTAATCGTGAGCGATGATTTTCTCTCTCTTTTTGCTGAAGAGCGGCTGAGTATAGGACTTGCTCAAGCCAATCGCGCCGAAAATGGGTTAGGTCTGGCAGCCTCTGGGGCTGGGGCCGCTAATACTAGCTGCCTGAATCATTTGTTGACTTGCTTGACCACGGGAACATGGATGCCTGATCATCATTATTATTATCATTAAATATCATATAAAGGGCTCTTGATACAATTTGTGAGAGATTCCACTGGCCCTCTTTCCGTCTTTTGCGCCGTGTGCTCGCAAGCAAGGCGAAGCTGTGGCTGGAGCCGCACATCTAAGCCACAACAAGATTGTGTGCTCTTGTTGTCATCCCTCGCATCCGTGGTCATTGCCAACTCTTGTTTCGCCGAGATCTAGCATCTATCGTAATACCCACTAACGTCTAAATGGCATCGTGAACTTTCAAAATGCCCTCATAGTAGCCAAGTGTCGCCTTTCGAATATCTCTGCCCCAGTAAATGAGGGGCACAAAGGTCATTCCGGCAACGAGTCCGATTGTTCCCATGGTGACGAACATATTTGTTAAGCCAAAGTGGTTCATCCAGGGAGAAATTGCGAACATCATCCCAGCCGCTCCGGCATTTCGGAAAAATGATACAACGACAAACGCGTCCGCTGTGATCTAAATAAAGGTCAGTTATGCATCGCCATATATTGCATCACCGACAAGACCTACTGGTTGATACACATCAATTAAGATGGTGAAGATGGCGTCACCGATGGCACCCACTCCGAAGGAGAATATTGCTGAACCAATTGCCGGATAGATCCAATGCATTTCCTGACCAAAAACATTAGACGCGGTGATACACTTGTTTCTGGTTTTAACCTACCCTATCCAGTGTGATGCCATACATGATTAAGCCTCCTGAGACGGCCACGACCGGTAGAGGAAGTGGATAGAGTCGAAACTCTGGTTGGAAGATGCCACCGTTTCGTTTTGCTAAGCGGGTAATCGCCCAATCACCCATAAAGCCGGCGTAGAAACTGCCAAGAAGAGATCCAACCAGGGGTGCGAGATTGAAGTATCCCAACTCAGCAGTGTTGAAGTTGTAAGGAGGAAGGCTGAACACCATTGATGCGACTATGGACGCGACAAGGATGCAAATGACGCATGCTCCGTATAATAGTGAAGTAAAAATGACATAGGGGAGGGGCATGACGCGGAATGGGAATGTGAATAGCGCACCGAGTGACTCGGAAGTAGGGGTGAGCCAGCGCATGCGTTGTTTGTACGTGTTGAGCGGAATGGGGGTATCGCTTACAGACATGTCCGATTTGACATGTTTGACCTCGGGCTTTTCGTCTATTTGGTCCTCAGTCCCATCTGTGTCCGTATCATGTGCATCAGAATGAACCTCAGAACTTTGCGACGTCTTGTCGGCGTCTGGTATGCGGATGTACTTGGTCTCTTCATATCCAAAGACAAACATGACAGCAAGCACCGTGAGAGAAGCTGCCAGAGACATATAGGAAGCCCGCCAACCCTGTTCAGCGGCCTGCAGTCCGGCCAGGAGTGAGGTGAGGCAGGAGCCAAGTATATTGGTCGCGAGGTAGAGTGCGTTGACCCTTCCGCGCTGGTGCGCGAAGAACAGGTCAGAAATCTACAGCAGGGGTGTTTAGCGCTCGTTTTACAAGGAATTGAATAGGGTGGTTCTAGACTAACGGTCATTTGGACAATTGTTTCATTGCTTGCGCCCGCTAAGCCGTAAAGCCAATTCGTGATGTACAGCTCAGCAAGTGTTGTCATCCTGGCACTCCACCAAGAAACAGCCGCCATGATAATAGTGGACACGACATAGGTGGAGCGGCAGCCGTACTTCTTGGTGAAAGGGATGATGCCTATGCACCCGATGGCAAGACCCGCTACGTTTCCGAATTGGGCATTGTTCAACTGGGTGAATGAAAGATCCATGTCCACTGACATTTGCTGCCAGAAGTTGGTTTGCGTTGAAAAGCTGAGCATGAATTATTAGTCGGTTGAAAGGAGAAATGCCGATTGGGAAGACTGACCATGTCCAAAATGCGAGAGTGGTGCCGAGCGCGAGGCTGTAGTTTACAGCCTTTCGCTTTGTGGACCAATTCTAAGCCGACATTAGACTGAATTCGAGAGAATATGTCGGGGATTAGGTTGATACCAAAGGATCATTGGGATCGTTGGATGGAATTGGATGCAAGACAATCGCGGTAGACTCATCATTGTTGTTGGCTATGATTGGTTATGCGTTGTCCAGAATTGACCAAGGGCTTGATTGCTGAGGATGGATGCTTACTTTGGATCAATTGGAACTCGCCAGGTAAAAGCTCCTGAGGAGCCGAGTCATGCCGACCCCACGGTTGGCTTGGCGCCGACATGTCACCAAAGAAGTAGACCCTGAGACGGAAGTTTTGGTGCAAAATTCGGCAGCGAGGATAAATGAGTGGGGTTTTTGGGGTTAAGTAACGTGAGAATTGTGAAAATTATCCGTCGTCTCGTATTGTGTGATCGAGTCTCATCTTTTGGCCTGTGCGATGCTTTGACGGCGAGATGAGAGGAATGTCCCATTGGCGTGCGGCAGAAGCCGTTGTGCCGAAGACAAAAATATAATTGGTCGCTGCAGCTAAGCTCATAGCAGTTAAGCCCAACCACAATCCTAAATGAGTTGCCGAGAGCCGACACTTGGTGGCCGCACCGTTGAGTTACTGCTTTCAGTGCCATCCAATCAATACGAGGAGAGATCATCTCACATTTAATCCCTCGCCTGGGAATAATGGGCTTGGATCAAAGGGTTGTCCCTGCGTCAGGGTGAACTGCTTTCCACTAACCGTATGTCACCTCAGCCATGGCCTCTGGCATACCAGGCCTAACCATGTTTCGCCAAGTCGCTAAGACGAACTTGCGGGCATTGGGCTTGCACCAAAGTGCCACTGTACGTCTCATTTCGAGCGAAAAACGCTTGTCAAAGCTAAGACTTCTATTCTAGTCCGTTTCTGTTGGATTCAAGTGGGTCGTGAGCACGAGTACTAACCCCAAGAATGTGATGAGCAAGGCATGCCCGGCAAAACTTTTAATGCTGTTGCTCAGACCTCTCAAGCTTTGGCCGTTGACAAGTTGAGCTTCTGTCAGCCCACGAAGATTTTACAGTTTTGATCTTGGCAACGCCCCCGCCGTCTCGACCAAATGTCCCGCTCCGAGCTAGAACCTGCCCATTCCAACGTCCTAGCAGAGCCTGAGCGACAGGGTCTGAATCTAGCTACAATTAGCTTAGATGTTCTGGAATATCGCTGGTGTTGTTGATGAACAAAATGTTATCACTGCGAATGCCGTTACGAAGCTAATTAGCGATATGAGAAGATATGTCGCGAGTTTGGGCGCCAGTACGACTCAGTCGGTGAGCAACGGACTCAGAATGCTCAAGGACAATGGAAGGAATAGGATTCCATGCCCTCAACCAAGTTGATGCAGCCACTTTGTTCGATGAAGGGACGCTAACAGAGTTCACACAAAAAGTACAACCGGACATATTAGTTAAAGGAGCTGAGTACACAATCCAAGACGTCATCGGTAGAAAGGATATTGTGACAATCAGAGGCAAGGTTGTGCTTGTGGAGACCAAGCTGGAATACTTGAGAATAAATATAATTATGTGAATTTGTTAATAAGGTGTCTGGTAACGGCATAATCGAGGTCTTTGATGTATCCTAGTCTAGAAGAAAGAAGAAAGATCTTTCGACTCCCCAAAAAAATCCACAATATGACTCTAGTCTCAGTCAAAAACGGTAAGTATCTTGGTGCGTTGATTTGATGAAATCGTCCTGATTCAACCATGGATTTTCCCACTCCATTTCTGAGAGTGGCGACAATAGAGACGTGGTGTGTTCATCGGTATGATATGCCTGATGATGACTCGTGGCTCTGTCCTGATGAAACAAAGAGTCAAATTGGGACTCGCCTAAGGCAAATTCTTGGTTGAGGTAACTGCAACCCTGAATTTTAGGCTTCGTTGCGTCTCCTGTGTAAGCGGGTAGTCCTCCAACCAGCTCGGATGAAATTTGAGCATCGTATTCGATGTACTTCCTAGAAGGCCTGTATCTTTGTTCGGATCTTTCACTATGAGTGGAGCTGCAGTGGTTGCTTTCATTGTAATCCATATCCTCGCTGGGATTCAACGTCGGCCATGGTTGATCATTCCAATACGGACATTCGGTCTCCCTTCCAGCCCAAAGTGATTCGAATGCTTTTCGAAGATAACCGTCAGTATAGCTTGCTTCTCTCAGGTAGAGTTTGGTGCGAAATTGTGAAATATCGAACCCAGAAGCTTGTAAAACTGAGTCCCACAGGTCGCCCGGATAACTTCCGAGTTCAGTATTCTCATGACCATATGCGATATCCGAAACAGACTCTCCGAAGGAGTTGATCGCATGAGGATCTGCTCCCTCATTTAGAAGAAATTTAAGAGCCTGGAATTCTCTGAGTGGACTTTTACCAAAAGGTCTGCGTAAGTTCAGAAAACAAACATGAAGGCATGAACGACCGCAGAAATCTCGTACAAGTATATCCGCACCTTGGTTAAGCAACCCGTTAAAAGAAGCAGCACTGAATCCGTAACCCGAATTTTGACAGTGCATTAAGAGCATCGTCCGGCCGTGTTTTGAGAAGGTGTTTATATCTGTCCAGTACTTTACAAGTTCGGGGTCCCAGATTAATCGGAGGGATTCCTAAAAGCCCATTAGTTAAAATTAGTTTAGCCGAGGAGTCATGATATTTACAGGTGTATCATGTTTAGCAACTGTTTCTAGTACTGTATAGCTCTCCCTGAGGGGGAGCAAATTTAGTGTCGGGTCTGCACCGGCGGCAAGTAGTGATCTCCGGGACTTGTTGATTTTGGCCATTATCTCAGGTGGTTCGTCCACGTCATTAATGTTCATTTGCAGTGGAAACCTTCATTGCTGTTAGTATTTGATAATTGTTTTGACGAAATGGAAAAGGTTCCTTGGAACATACCTTAAACCGTCCCCGAACATGTGGTCAACTCCATATGCGACTGCAGCGTGATCTACATCTAGCCCACAATCGATAAGAAATCTGCATACTTCTGGATTCTCCATGGAATACTTCCATGCAAGAATACGTTAGTGGCTATGACGTAGGAAAAGGAATGATGGCTCACGTGAAGCAAGGACGCGCCGTATTCATCATGGTCCTGCGGAGAGGCGATGCCCGCTTGGAACATCCGTCGAAGCTCCAAGAGGTTCCCTTCCCGTACTATTTCGAATACTCGCGATTCTGCAGGTAAAACTCTGTTTGCTACGAGCATCGAAAAGGACTTGATACTAGTATCTATCCTTTGATGTTGAGTAGTAGAAGCAACGAGCATACTAGCCCCCACGATGTTAGGTAAAAACGTTAGGGAAATTGATTGGTCTGTTCTGAACCGCTTTGCAAGGTTTCCCTCATTGCTGGTACATTCTTTGATGGACCTTTTGCGCTTATGAATCATAAGGCTGATCTGTCCGACACCAACATTAACTCGATCTACCGTTCGAGTCTGTTGGATCTGAATCCCTGGATGGTACATGATTCTATTTTTCGCATCTATTAGATATTAGATATTTTGCTCCAATTAAGGGTAGTATCATGCTTACTTGGTTCATTGATTGCAAGTTCCTCATTCCCAAACCATTTATCTAGTCGACGGAGGCCGGAACGGAAATTCCAGGGTTCCAACTCTCGCCCAACCACAGCGGTACTATGAAGGCGCTTTACGAGCTCGTTCTTCTGCTCAATTAATCGCAGAAGTTTCTGGAGATCATCCATGATTGATTCCGCCAAGTCGTGCTCATCGGAGTAGGCATCTATCGACAGTTTCCGTTCGTTGGCATGTTCAAAAAGTCTCTTTAGGCTTGTCGCAATTTGTTGATCGATAGTTGGAGCATCAGAATTGCTTGCACCGTTCTCAGAAACCTCTGAAACATTGGATGCCTGCATGTTGCTATTTGGGGGGCGAAACCCGGCAGATGCAACGATGCATTCTTGTATTTCCTGGAGCTTGCCAACCATGATGCTCATAGTTTTCGCGAGTCCATCATTGTCGCTTCTTTCGCATGGTTCGGGTTCATCACGTCTGGGTCCAGAATATTCTTGCTCTGTACGGTGGCGAGGAATTATGTCTTGCATTTGTTTGAAGCCGGCATCGATCGCTTGGGTTATTTTAAGGATATTCTTACTTGAATCATGTATCTCGCAAATGATGTCGCTAGATTCCAGTTAGAATGGAGGCTTGGATGCGGCACGCGGAACTGGAGTGTACTGACCTAGACAATAGATCCATTTGCGTGTTTAATAACCCGATGTTGGTGGCAATCTGATGTCGAATATTGACCAGGTCCTTTTCATTTACAAATGCCTTCAGTCTCTTCCAGTATATTCCTGTTCTCCTCTCATTTTGGTTGAGCTGCAATCTGCTGATTTTGGTTTCGAGAACTTGCAAGTCTTGCACACATGTCTTGGCGTGGCTGAGCAACGCCTCGTCGGAAGCGGCAAGTTGTGACTGTTGGATACGGACCAAGATGCGGTGCATTTGTGAAACTTGTTGAGCGACCTCCTTGACCACCTTCGGGCCATCCTTGATCGAGGTCAAGGTGCCGTGGATAAATTGGGCGCTTTTCAGCCCTAGCAGGACAAACGCCGGCGCATTGGCGCCCACCCCAACAGCTTCCATGGTAGAAGATGGCTGCTAGTTGATCTAAAATACCGATTAGATGTCGATTCAAATAATTTGACAATATTCTTACTGCAAGTATAAAAGAATGCAGTGCTAGTCTGAAGGGGATAATGCAGATGAGAGGGACGGGTCGCAGCGTTCGAGGCAAGAGTTAGTGTGGACGTGATGTGTCGAGCGGGGTGAGGCTGAGCGTCAGCAAATTTGCCTTGCCGTTCATCAGGCAGAAATACAGATAATGTGCCACTGTGCAAATTCGCATGTCATGATTGCATGACAGCTTTTTTTTTTTTTTTTTAAAAAAAAAAGGTCCATCAATATACACTCTGAATATCAATTTGACTTCTAACACGGCAGGCGACGATGGAATATGGCACATAATATGTTGGTGCTCAAGCTTGGGTGGGGAACCACCATAATGCAGACGCTTGCCGCAGAGACTGCCCGAACATCGGCCTAGTAGGTGCATGAGTAAAACATACCTTTGTGCAAAATTGCTGTGGAATTGACCTACTGAGTAGCAGAGCGGTAAGCTTCTGCTGCAAGCAGTGCCTCTCTACTATGGTCAGTAGTAGACTTCTACTGTCGTTTGTAGTAAGGTTTTGGTGGCCCCAGGAGGGTTAGGATAAGGAGTATGATTAAAGCCTTCACCTGATTATTAGAAGACCGCCAGTCTAGAGTAAAAGGTCACTACAATTATATCCAGGTACTTCAACAGATTGGAAAAAAAGAGGGGGAAATGGATCGCGTAATTGCTCAACAACATATCTTGCAAGCCATTATCCAACCAACCTGGGCAGATGCAGCCCAAAATCAATCTGTTGATCGTCTCACATTAAACAATGTAGCCGAATTGCGACAGTAGGCATTGGAACTCCATTCTGGCATCAGTTCGAAAACCATCATGCCTTGTTGATAGGAATTTATATTGGAAATGCGTGTCTCTTATTCCCTATTCTTGGCAAGTTGGTCGCGTGACACACTTCGCATTGCTGCGATTTGTTTTGTCGCAACCCGAGCAGTTTGTCTTGACATTCACTCCCCTGTCTTGAACCCACAGATTGTAATGTGGCTATTCTTAGAGCGACGCTTGGTTGCGGGGTCTTTTTTCAGCTAGCTTGAGACTAGCCAATGGGTCGTGAAACATCGGACCAGTTTCTCCGAGCGGCAGTAACGGCCATCATTCAGATGCAGTCTACTAAGCCTCATGATTGGCATTCCCATGCAATGGCTAGCGGGCTGGAGACTAAAACTGAATTATTGTGCCCTACCGCCCATTTGCATTTCTCTCCAAATATTGACCAACCCCCTCATGCTGCAACAACAATAAATACAGCTGACCACTATTGAGTTGCGGCGTGCATCTGTCGGCAGCCAGTAAGCAATAAAATGCGCAATGTGAGCAGCATGATTGACTTTTTTTTTTTCTCTTAGTCAAACTAATGTGCATTCAGCCAGCATAAGTAAAGCTGATGGCCATCCCGCACCGAGATGGAATGCGCGACGGAGATCAAAACCGGGTTGCAACCCTGCTGCATAGCATGAGTCTTTTGGGTAGCATTTTTGAAGCGGTATTGGGCGATTCCTTCCCTGGAAATGACCGCTGTTCCCCCCAGGCTTCTGTTCCGAAGCAGGCTGGTGGCATCCATGACGCGACGGTTTTGGTGTTTTGGTGATCCACCATTTGCGTCATCGCCACCAACGCATTGCGTAGCCAACGAGTCGCAGCGTCCACGTACCCCCCCCCGAGCTGCGCCAATCGCATGCAGCCTTAGTGCTGAGCTCCCAAGTCTGGGCACTCCATCTGGATCCTCTTCCGGGGCACCGGTCATGCATCCCATCGACGATCGGGCTCCCAGCTGCACCTAGGCCCTGTTCCAATTGCCTTCTTCATCGGCTGCAGATCTGGGGCTTTCGTCTCCAAAGTCCGTGCGTGCGTGCGACTAGTCTTCTATTTCACCATTTCGCCCTTGGTTTTGAGCGAGAGGGGTGAGAGTAGCAGCCATGCATTCATTCACTCATCGCCCGGGAAACGATCAAGAGCCAAGGTTTTGCAAGGATGAGGTGAACAAACCGGAAAGCACAGCGGGTTTCATGTGCGACCGAATAAAACCCATTTTTCCCATCCTCGTAGGCTGAATCACCCGGAACTTGTTCTGGCGTTTCTCTGGCGTAATACATGATTCATAGCCTACCTAGACATTGTGGCACAGCCGTCCGCGTAACATGGCACCACGAAAAGATCCGAGACGACACAAGGGGCAATAGAAGGAAGCGACATCGCCACACCGCCACAGTCCTATATGTCCCTCATTTCGTCAAAAGGGAAAGAATGTGGAAATCCAAAGGGAAGCCCGCCCCACAAGTTCCCCGGCTCTGGGCTCTTCGGCAGTTTCGGCATGGCCTATTCCCATCTATTGGCCTTGGCCGTAGGTGCTGGCTTCACGAGTCCCCAAGTAGTAAGGCGTGGGATTTGCACATCTGCATCGGCCAGGTGTCCCAAAGGTAATTCGTTGCGTCTTGTGCCTTTTCTAAGCCACCAGCAATGTCGGGATGATCTATGACACGGCCAAGGCCGCCAAGCGGGGGTTACCCGGGTAAGGCACGTTTGAGGCGTCTTCATAGCTTGGCAGTGTTGATCTTGAAGGCAGTTTTCTCTCACTGCATGTATATGTATATATATCTTGCATCTCCCTCGCCAATACATCCAAGCCACTGCTCTCATCCTTCTCCAGTCACACCCAATAACCTGCAGCATCAGCTTCGTTAACACCAATCAAAAATAGCCAAAATGAAGTTCTCCGCTATTGCTCTTACCTCCGTCCTTGCTGTCCTTGCCAAGGTATGCCTGTCCAAAAACACCCACCCTCATCCAAGCTTGATATTAACTCTCACCGTCGTATAGGGCCAGAATGACATTGTCAGCTCCATTGTAAACGATGTTTCCACCGCCATCGCTGGCGCCTCCAGTGCTGCCGACAGCATCAGCCAGAGAATCTCGAGCATAGTCAACGATGCCACAGCCTCCGGCACTACCGAGACTGTCTCTGTCTCCACCACTGTGACGGCTATGGAAACAACGACTGCGACCGTCAAGACCACCAAGTCGGTCGACACCAAGGCCATCGCGAGCCTCAGCAGCAAGGCCGCCAGCCTCAGCTCCGCTCTCGAGACTGCCAGCGGTTCCGTCGCGGCCTCGCTCAGCTCCGCTCTTGAGTCTGCCAGCGACCAGCTCGAGACCGCCACTGCCACCGGCGATGTCCAGAGCACCTCTACCGGAGACGGTGCTGGCTCTATGCCCACCGCTGCTGTCGCCATGGGCGCTTTGATGGGTGGCGCTGCCATCTTTGTCAACATGTAAACAAGGAAACATGGGCATCGATGAAATATTTATTTCCATATTGAGGAATAAGTCAAAAGGTATATCCTATTTGGCACATGACGTGACGCGGATGTAATGCGCAAGTCCAGCACCCTCACAAACTCGCTGGAAGACTGTCTGGTACATAGTCGTGCGGGGGGGGCATTGATGAAATGAACAATCTTATTATTCGACTTAATGCAACACAATTTATTAAATTCAGTTCGAAGCCAAAATCCATGTTTCAATGTCCAAGTCTTCAGCCAAAGAGATGTAATCGCTTTAACCCCATCAAGTTTGTGTGTCTGTATAGTCGTAATGCATTCTCCAGCACTCACAAGAGACAGGGTTAGCGCAACGCCATCGCCCTGCGTACCCATGGTCGTGTCGATGGACTAGTAGATTTCTATTCCAAGACTAGAGAGAATTTTGCCATGATGGTAGTGTCGCAACCCACCAAAAGATTGTCAAATTCACAAGTGTAATTTTTGGATGTTCGCGAAAGATTGTGATCAATTAAGAGTCTATTTGCTAATCGAGTGATTGATAAACATTTACAAGTATTCTGCTACCCGAAACGTCCTCAAGGGCGCCAATGCAACGTTGCTTGAGTTGACATCTGCTACCATTTTTATTGGAGCTCCCAAGATAACCACTTTGTGACTCAGTCCGTATCTGGGGGACTTATCAATAGACATTGCGGGCACTCACCAACTTGTGCACCTTGGTTCAAGCTTCCCCAGGTAGTGCGCGGACAATTCTGGTTGGTCGAACTTGCATTCTCGCATCGAATGCGGCCATCACTCTGAAAATGACGGCAGGTAACATAGAAATAAACTTTATGATCACACATTTTTTGGATACAAGATGAGTAGAATTTGAGGCAACTACAGTCTACTCCACGATATACTGAATCGAGATGAATCATTTATACCGAGATGGGTGTGGGAAAAGGTGCTTTTCGAGTGTGATGAAATAATGTAATTCAATCAAAATCTTGAGAGAAGAGCAGAGATTTTATTTGCCATTTTTCCTACCGTGCTTGTAACAGGGTGAGACAAGTAAGAACAATACAATTCTTGTTCACAAACGACGGCTTTGTTTCCAACGAGATGTTCTTCTATTGCAACAAAGAGACAGCATATCACCTTTGTTAAAGCAGGGTGAGCACGAACGCCGGAGTTATTTCTATCAAAACGAAACGGAAATACCGAAAACCCCCCAAAAAAAGTCTGTACGTTGACGAGACCGCAGGTTCGTGTTCATTAGGAGTGGTGAATGCATCATCTAGGGTAATTCCCTTATTTTCTGTGTTCCGAAGATGAGTGCGCTTTGTACAAGGCGGTCTTGAAACGAGGCTGAGACTAATACTTAGTAGTATTTGGCCTAGTCGAACTTACAGTAAGATTAACAAATTAAATGTGTCATCAATGCGGCATTGGCTTTCTCACGGTAACATTTGAGGTGCGTGTGATGATATTTTTTACGTATAATTTCCACCTGCACCTGTCAAGCCTTCTCACAACCCGTTAAGAGGCTCCACTCAGGCGATCAATGCGGGGTTCCCCGCGTTTCGCAACCGGCGAAACTAATTATCCGGGGCTTTTCTCCGCGCCGGGTAGCAACTATCCCGATACGAGGGCGGATAACAGTTATCCAGATATGTTATCCTGGTGGAAGGTATCCTGATAGCTTGTGCACAGACAATCCTTTCCCTTTTGAGCAAGGCAATAAGCCCACGATATACAAGTCAACCGAGTATAAGAGACGCTGCATCTCGACTTGTCAAACATGTCAGAACAGAATCAGCACAATCACTCGCATCTCAACATCTCACACTCCAAACCAACACTCCCGAAACATTTAAATCGCAAAAATGGCCCCTACTCTTAAGATCGCCGCTGTCCAGGCCGAGCCCGTCTGGAACGACCTTCAGGGCGGTGTTGACAAGGTCATCGCCTACATCAAGGAAGCCAGCAGCAATGGCGCCAATGTCGTTGGCTTTCCCGAGGTCTTCATCCCCGGCTACCCCTGGTAGGTTGCCCTTTTTTTGCATTATTTGCCTGTACCAGTGTTGACTTTGCTCTAAAAAGGAGCATTTGGCAAAATTCCGTCTTTGACAATGTTAGCTTCATGAACGAATACTTTCACAACTCGCTCGAGAGGGAGTCCAAGGAAATGGACTCCATCAGAGCCGCCGTCCGTGAAGCCGGCGTTTTTGTTGTTCTGGGATACAGCGAGAGGTATCGTGGAACCATTTACATCGCACAGGTAAGCCGATGACGCGTCCTCTCTGTTTTTCGTGGTGGGCACAATCTCACATTTAAGCTTCTTAGTCCTTCATCGACGAGACTGGCACCATCGTCCACCACCGCCGCAAGATCAAGCCCACTCACGTGGAGCGTGCTTACTGGGGTGACGGCCAGGCTGACTCCCTCAAGGGAGTTGTTGACTCCAAGTTTGGCAAGATCGGAGGCCTCAACTGCTGGGAGCACACTCAGCCTCTTCTCCGCTACTACCAGTACTCTCAGGATGTTGACATCCACGTCGCCAGCTGGCCCTTGATCTGGGAGGCCCCAGAGGGCAAGCCCTGGCCTTACCACATCACAGGTACTGCCAGCAACAAGTTCTCGCAGGTCATGGCCATGGAGGGTGCCTGCTTCGTCATGACTTGCACCGAGATCCTGACTGAGAAGGGCAAGGCTGCCACCGGCCTCTCCGAGATGGGCTCTGGATCATGGGGCAAGACACCCGGTGGTGGATTCACCATGATCTACGGCCCCGATGGAGCTGAGCTGGCTGAGCCCCTGGGTGTTGGTGAGGAGGGAATCGTCTACGCCGAGATCGATCTTGCCGACCGCATCAAGGCCAAGCAGAACCTCGACGTTGTTGGTCACTACTCCCGACCTGACCTCCTGAGCCTGCAGGTCACTCCTGAGGCGGCCGTCCCTGTCCACTTCAAGAAATAAGCTGAGCGGATCTGTGTTTGGAGTTTGGGCGAGAGATGGATGTTGGCGGTATTTTCAATGACCTGGATCGCGAGGCGAGATTATAATTGGACTCATGCCCAATACGGAGGACCGTGTAACTCTGAATGGGCTGGAATGAAGCTTATAGTTTACCACGCATTAATCTTACTACTTAACTTAAATGATTCTGTCGATGGTCTTTGTGATCAAGGAAAGTGATATTTCTCGCCCGTAATGGGCACTCAACGACCTCATATGGATCTATACGCTGCCTCAGGCGAATATCATTGAACATCCGAACGATCAAATACAGCACAGCAAGATGGGACCAAAAATCTAAAATATGGCTGGAAAGTCGATGAAAATTGTTGAGTTCAATAGCTATGTCCTTTACCAACCAGCAACTTCCATTGACAATTGAAGCCATTTTGTATCGATAAGCGTGAATTTGGGCGTCTTGGAGAAATCTTTTCAACCCAGTCAAGGTAACCAGATGGAAGTGCATGAAAGATGGTATTGGCAATGCAATTTGATATGATATTTGACCCAAGATGGACTCGCAAACCATACCACCAAATCTACTTTCGGAATTTCATCCGGTCCAGGTCCACTTATTGTACCCAAAGGCATAAGGCATCGTCTTGTTTATTGTTCTTTATTGACATTTCGGATTTATATTGAATATTACCCATGTAAAAATGCATTTCAATCATTGATCATCTCCAGACTCGGACCATCGAGTCCTGTCGCATCTACTGGTTACCGTTATTGATCAACTTGTTCGCGGTATCGGAGCCAACACTGCTGACCACTCCGTCCAATGCCTGGGAAGCAATGTAATCGCAGAGGCCATCAACACTCTGACCTAATCCGAGGAAATAGGCTGCAAGTCCGGCAACATGGGGCGAGGCCATCGATGTGCCGGAGATGGTGTCCACGCCACCGCCGGGCCAAGTGCTGGTGATGTCAGTGCCAGGAGCGAGCACATCTACCAGACTGCCAGTGTTCGAATAGTAGGCAAGAGTATCGTCGGAGTCGGTCGCACCAACAGTGCAAACGCTGGGCTCTGATGCGGGTGAGTAACCAGCCGTGTCAGCTCCGTCGTTTCCGGCGGCGACGGCGAGGAAGAGCCCCGCGTCTACGATGTTGGCAGCGGCGGCGTTGACAGCCGCAGAATACTCTCCTCCTAGAGACATGTTGACGACAATGCCGTTGGGGCAGTCTTGTGATGTGGCGTCCTCAGCCACAAAGTCCATGCCCGCAATCACTCCAGAACTACATGTTCGGTTAGACGCTTGGCGGAGGAGTGGCCTAAAAGGAATAGACTTACTTGGTGCCCTCGCCGTTGGAGTCAAGAACCTTGACGGCAAAAAGCTTCGTCTTTTTGGCAACGCCGTAAGTGGCTGATCCAATTGTTCCAGCCACGTGTGTGCCGTGTCCTTGGCCATCAGTGTCACTGTTGTCCGCGTAGTTGGCTACAAATGTTGCACGACCCTCAAAGTCCTTTGTCCAATGTTAGCCAGGTTCCACTTGAGATGGAGAGACATAATTACCGAATGATCCACATCGATTCCAGTGTCGACCACGTAGGCGCAAGTTCCAGAGCCGGCAGTGTCGTCGTATGTGTAGGTGGTTCCTCCAGGCTGAGAGCTGGAGATGCGGGCCAAGCCCCAGGTGGCATTCTGTTGGGTAGCAGTGATAGTCACAACAGCATCTTGCTCAATGTAATCAACCTTGCACAATATTAGTAACGGTTGAACAAAGTTGAACGAGTTTGAAGTGCACTGCCTACATCTGGGTCGTTCCTCAGGTTTTCCAATTCGTCAGACGAAAGGCTGGCGGAGAATCCATGGAAACGGTTGGAGTATTTGTAGTCTGCATCTGCAGCAATAGAGGTAACAGCCGAATCAACGGCAGTGGCCTTCACACCGGATTTCATCTTAACAATGTACTTGCCCTCGACAAGCTTGGCGCCTCGAGGAACGTGAACTGGCGCTGGCGAGGATCGCTTGGCAGGCATCGCCAAGGCGAGGGGGAGAAGTGCAAGGAGGGTTGCTGAACGCATGATGGATGGTGTAATGTAAGCGATTGACAAAAAAATAACGAGTGATTGTGTTGATGATGAAATGAGTGTGGTTTGCAAGTCCTGGTAGAGCTGGTTGAGACTGAGTGATTGCATCCATATAGCAGAAGGAACCACGACTATTTATCTCCAACAAGATCACAATCGAAGCTTCGTCCGGACGACACGATCAACCAAAATGCTCCCTTTCTCAGACGATTGTCGATCGCTGTACTGTTCATGCCGTATCCGGAAAGTAAAGTCATGATGCAGCCAGTAGGATTGTCATGTGCATACCGGTTGGTCATTGCCACAACGAAAGGGGCCGTTCAATCTCCGAGATACAATGCCCTTGACCATGGCCGGTGTTTGACAGAACGTCCGAATGGCACCAAAGTGAATGATGTCTGTTTGGTGAACTCCTGACGCGGGTGGGTTCAGGACAGATAACGTTGCCTCCTTGGATGTTGATTCAACGAAACGGACGCTCTAATTGGCCTTGGATTGTTCTTGGCAGAGCCAGAACTTCTGTCGTCAATCCCGTTTGACCAGGGGGTTGCATCACACTATCCCCCCGATAAGGTTATTTCCCCGCTGCGCATCGACCATGGATGTTCCTTGTTTGGAGATGGCCTCACGATAAGATATTGGCCACACATGGTAGATTCATTCAATCCCGTGGCAAAACGGGAAGGAAAAGGGAGAAAAAAGAAAACCAAGCCAACGTGCGAAACTTGACATGGTTTCAATTTTAATTGAAGTCACTGGTCAAGTATTCGTGCGAACTTCTTGTCATGCACTGCCCTCAACATGGTCTTCTTGGTGCCGCAGGGCAAATCAGTCACCGAGACGATAACAGCACAGATCGACGGCACTTGGATCGCCAACCCGGTCACACTGATCCCACTAGCCTTTCCATAGGGCTTTGCCACTCCTTGGTGCAAGAGCACGTATTTGGAAGGTGAATTTGTGCAAGGGTTAGAAGGGTTAGGCAAGGTTACGGAGTCAACCGCTCTCCTCTCGTTGTGGCTCCTGATTGGCTAGTTTGCTGAGATTGGAGACCTCGCAGCGCGACGAATAAGAGCCCAGGTTTAAGCATATTCCGCAGCCGCCACAATTGGGCCTGTGGAAGCCAAAGAAAACGGTCTTGGCGGGTTCGGATGAAACGGCCCTGAGCATATTTCCCGTCTCCTCCAATGAAGGGTGCAAATGCGGCACGCTTCAATCGGCATTTGCCCTGCGGGCCCTGCAACGTTGAACTGATCCCCGCAATTGCCCCCGACACTTGATTCTGCGCGATTTCGCCAGTTCGCGCGTATATCAGTGAATAAGGCGAAATGGACAGTTTCTGCTAGTAGTAAACGCCGAGTTGGGTGGAGCCTGGTTTGGGGTAGGGTAACATATGACCGGTATGCCAATGGGGCCCGTCGTCAGGTTACGAGATTTTGGTTAGCTTTAGCATCTGCTATTAACTGGTCAAGACGTGTCCGATGACCATTTGAGTTTTCTTGAGCTGTAAAATTGAATTGGATAGGGCCGGTCGTTGATATCCCTGACCGCGAATGCACCATAACTTGATCATTGGCATTGGGCTCTAAACTGGCTGTTCATGTTCTCCATTCGACCCCATGTCGGATCAGGTCATCATGCACAAGGGGCGGGGCAAAATGCCTTCAGCCCCCAGTGCAAAAGTGCAAGTTCCGTCTTGTTGCCGAGACATGGAACAAGTTTGATCCAAAGACGCAATGCACAATTTTCATTGCCATTTCATTAGCCAATAGAACCCTAATATGCCACTTTGGTCGCTAATATTTGGTGGTAAATTTACTGTGGATTCATACTGGGACCCCTTTTCGCGGCCACTGCTGCTCTCATCTATCCACGTTCATGTAATTTGGGTGACTTGGGTTAAGTTGAGTTACAGACATGCTTGCACCTGCAGTCGTACAAAAGAAGGAGTAATCAGAATACGCGGGTACGAATCTTGTTGCATACGTGGCTGTGCAAACCGCAGCACAATTGCTGCTGCCTGCGTAATCCAATTCATGGACCAGAAACCTTTCGCCCACTCCAGAGACGACCGAAAATGGCCATCTGCGACGCGTGCAAGGCGATTCCTGCGATCTCTTTAGCTCGGCAAGCAATACGCAGTGCTCGCTCGTCCTTCACCCCAGCCTCGACCATCTCGCAGCATCGGCCGATGCGGGGTGTCAGCTCTGCGTCATTTTTCTCGATTCCATACAGAAGCGCGCCAAAGACGGCGAGCTCGTCAATATCTGGGGCAAACCGATCGACCGCTCCAAGGAGGTTCAGCTACGGAGCACAAAGTTTAGCCAGCAATGGGTCTGTGTGGACAACGCCGATTGCGGCAATTTTCGGGGCCTGCCAATCCCTTCGGACTGGGATGATAACGCTTTATCTGATTTCGCGCCCAACCTTGAAACGCAGTCAACCCTGGAGCACCAGGCTGCCACCCTGAAGTGGTGGATGCAAAATTGTACGGATAACCATCCTGGGTGTGTTGGCAACCAGGACACTTCGTACATTCCAACCCGCGTTATTGATGTCGAGTCGGACAATCCCGATACCGTCCGTTTGGTGGCCACAGATGGATTGTCCATCCCCGACAAGCGATACGTCGCGGCGAGCCATTGCTGGGGATTGACCATGCCACAGTCTGCAAAGACTCTGGAGTCCAACCTCGAGGCGCATCTGCAATCCATCCCGCTCAGCGCTTTAACGAGAACATTTGTGGATATTATTGAGATTGCAAAGAGCATAAATGTCCGATATGTGTGGATAGACTCTCTCTGCATTATCCAAGACTCGTACGAGGATTGGGAAGTGGAAGCTTCCATGATGGCTTCGGTATACTCCAACGCGTATGTTACCATTGCCGCATCTGGATCCGCCGATGGATCTGGGGGTTGCAAGCTTGGCCAGCCCCGCGATGTTCCGCTCGGCCCAGTAGACCTAGTATGCGACGAACTGAGCGAGAATATCGAGGCCAATACTCATAAAATCCGCATCTTCAGCCAGCCGCAGCAGCAAATGGTAAATACCCTGCTTCAAGACCCTCTGATTAAGCGCGGGTGGACTTTGCAGGAACGTGAGCTGTCACCAAAGGTGGCGCATTACTCCATCGACACGCTTCGTTGGGAATGCAAGTCCCTCAAGGCCAGTCTGCAGTATCCCTGGGGCGACTCGATCGTGACCAGCAGTGACCGGGTACTTGATGAGGGTCAATTGGTCAGGCAAAATCCAGATATAAGGAATGGCTACTTCTCCGATGCACAGATACGAAAGAACGGCAACGCCTGGTTCAACGTGATTGGGAGATATACGAGGCGATCTCTTACCAAACAGGGTGATATCCTCCCGGCCATCTCGGGAATCGCACGCCATTTTGCCAGAGTGACGGGTGACAACTACCATGCCGGATTATTTGAATCTCATGGAGCCATCAGTCTTCTCTGGGAAGTGGCTGGTGAGTGGAAGAAGGAATACGAAAAGAGCACGCGTCCTAACGAGTACCTCGCTCCAACATGGTCGTGGGCCTCTGTCAAAGGTCGCGTGGAATGGACGTGGAACTTGCAGCAGGTCAAATCCGAGTCTCTTGATCCCTTGTTCACTGCAAGGGTTGTACGGTTCAACACTACCCCGGCACTCCACGATCTGTACGGAAGAGTCAAAGAGGGCTCGCTCAGAGTCAGAGGACTCATGGTTCCTGCCGTTGCGACATGGAAGACTGAAGACGGCTTGCGAGCTGACCAGCGTTCCATCTTTTGTCTCGACAGGCCAGGCTCGAAAGTCGGAACCATCAAGTTTGATGTTCCTCACGAAGCTTCCAGCTTCATCTTCTGCTTGGCTTGCATAAAGGATAATGAACATAATTGGATACATGCTCTGGGTCTCGTGGCCACGGGCGAAAATGCCTTGGAATTTAAGCGAGTTGGTGTGGTTTCAACTAAGGAGGCATTTTGGTGGGACAAGGCAAAAACTGTGGAAATCATCATTGTCTAGTCTCAAAGAGTTCAGATGGATAGTCACGAGCGGCTAAAAAAGGCTCAAGGGGCTGGTTGTGGGTGGTCCAAAAAATGGGTGTAACAATAAATAATGCTTGTTATTGCTAAATTACATTTCGGTCTAACGCTTTATTCTTTGACTTGCCGTCCAAGATAAATTGCAAGATCAGAACCATGCCTGGCGTTGTAAGATGTAGAGATTAAAAACGCCGTCCGCAAAGAAAAACAACATAACACCAAGCTATATTTCGCTGTGAGAGAGTGTGAAGTTTGGATCAAGTTGCATGGCCCGTGAAATGCGAAACAATGCAAGCTTATCCAAACTGGGACGCTTTGTCCAAATCAATCTATGATGCAGGAGAGATGAAACCGATTGCACGTCATCCAAGTGACGGGTGTAAACCAACTAAAGTCGCCAGTTTACATGTTGACAAGGATGGCAGCACCGCCCATCAAAGCGCCAATGGCAACGGCACCCGTAGGGGCGGCAGCGGCATAGTTACCCGTAGATCCAGTCTCCACAACGCCGGTTGAGACAGCCGTGTCGGTGTCCGTGCCGCTGGGAGTGGCAGTGGCGGAACCAGAGCCAGAGCCAGAGCCTGTGCTAGTGGCGGTGGCGCCTCCGATCAGGCTGGTGACCTTGTTGCTGATGCTGGCAATGCCGGAGGCACCGCCAACGGCCGAGGAAACTTCGCCGACCAGAGAGGAAACCTTGTCGAGTTGGGCCTGTGGTAGGTTTGCGTTAGTGACTGACCAGCTCGGGGTGGGATTGAGGTTATCGTACAGCGGCAAGAGCAGCCATGAAGGGGGTGAGGACAACAGCGGAGAACTTCATGGTGACGGTTGGAGTTTGTGTCTTGAGACAAGTTGATGTGTTTTTCGTGTTGTTGAATGTGTTGGATGCGAGAGAAGATGACTTGATGGGATGAGAATGGAAAGGTGGAAGAAATGGGCGGGAGGGGCATGCTATATCTACCTCCCAGTCTCTCTATGCCCACGGAGCCATTTGTTTTTTGGACGTTCCGAAAAAAAAAAACACGACTTTCCTCCTGATCAGAGCCAAACACCTGGTTGCTAGGATATTGAAAATAGTGACATTGCTTTCCATGATACTGGTGATGTCAATTGGCAACACTTTAGCGCTTGGGCCCATGCGGCAAGGGCGATATGGAACCAATTGATGAGCGTGGTGGGAACGTTAGTGGCCGTGCTGAACCACCCTAAAGAGCTTTGTAGATGGGCTTTCCTTGCTCTATGGGCTTGTTTTGTTTCAGATTCACCCACTTCGGAATAGAATGTTTGATGGCTGATTGGGACAAGCACAGCCCGTCGATCGCGCATGATGCATTCTGGCATAAACTGAGGCGGCATAATGGTTTTATTTTTAGCACACACAGTTATTCATTCAAGTTGCACTCGACGCAGGCCTCGTTTTAGACTCCCCCACCCAGTAAAGGCCAATCCCTATATTGAGACGGTGTTGGATTGAAAACTCGCCCCAGTTAACACATTGCAGAGCAACGCCATGTGCACCGCCACGAGGCCGCCAACACAATGGAAGAGAGGAAAAGGAAATGAGTGCCTGGAATTTATATGGGCATAGATATTTGAAGTGAATTTTAACGGGAATAATAATTGTGCTGTTATGGGTGGGGCTGCGATCATGATGGAACCTAGAAAAGGTGCGTTGCAGCTAAATGGAGTCGCGGACAGGTGATCACGCACGTAGCAGGGAGAAATGGTGCGACACAAAGTATCTTCACTGCCCGCCGCAATACAGTCAAATGACTTGAATGACAGTAGACGAGGCATTTGTGTCGCAATGATCGGCTTCCTATATAGAATATATTAAAGCATCAAGTCGCACTACCGAGCCGAATCCCCGGATCATCAGTCGATCCATTGACCCGTCCTCAAGCCCCAAACATCTCCAAGACCATCCGTATTGCCGCTTCTACCCGAAAGAGAAAAAAACATGCACCAAAAACTAAGCTTAGAGCGGTAGATCTGTCCAACGCTATGGCCCAGTTCGTGGTTCGGAACCGCCCCGGCTAAAACAAGCCCAAGTTTTCCATTGAAGCTGTCTTTATCTGAAATTTCTCAGCAAGCACCACCCAGCTGCCGACAATGCACAGCATGCGGAATGATGCCGGGATCGTATCGTCGCCAAAGGCGGTATTGAGCGCTTCATCAACCACTTGGTAGTCGACAAATCCGAGGTTTTCAACGGCTTCACGCGTCAAAAGCCCTTTGAACAGCTTACACAGTGGTCCTTTCGTAGACCACTTGACTGGCGCCAGAAAGGGAACCTTCTTGCGCTTGTAGACCTCGTCCGTTATGTAGGGACGCGCGGCCTCGCGCAGAACCCACTTCTCCGTCATGGCCTGCAGCGTCGAGCCAGAGGCTTTGACCCAAAAGCTTTGCGCTGTTTCCCCCCAAGACGCCGCTGGGGAATACTTCAGCTTGGAGCTGGGTGGGAGCATGTTGGCGTACTCGGCAAGGTGGTGGTCGAGAAACGGGGGGCGCCCCTCGACGCTGTGCGCCATGTCGGCACGGTCGCCAAAGCCGGACAGGATGACGTTGGCCAAAATGCCCTTGGTCCAAATGTACATTGCGTTGTTTGCGGGATGCCACTTCTGCCGCATGTTGGCGCGGACTTCGGGCGAGTAGCTGTCCACGAGCGTCTTGCATGCGCTCCAGCTTTCGTCTTTTTGCTCCGCAACTTCCTTTTGAAATACGCTGCCAGCGTCAGAAAAAGCCATGACGGTGTGCGACATGGCATTTCCGTTCACCTCTGCAAGGCACTCGGCTGATCTTTCATCATGACTGCTCTTGAGACCAACCGAGCCAAATACAGCACCTCCCTCGGCAACAGCAGATTTATGAAGGCTTTCCCGCAGGGTGTCATCCAGAGACAAGATGCCATCTGGCATACCGTGGTCAGTTTCACGTAGGTACTCTGGGATGATGGTGGGATATCCTGCAAAGTGCTCGTCGGACCCTTCGCCATTGAGAATAATTTTGGCTCCGCTGTCTCGAACAACTACGGAAAGCGCAAACTTGGAAACCATGCCCAAATCAACGAGGTGGTGTTCGGTGTGATATGCCGCCTCAGCAAATGACTTGGCCATTACCTCCTCGTCAACATCCTTTTTTGTAAGATCGACGCCGAGCCACTCAGCTGTTCGGCTGGCGACGTCTTTAGACGATTGGTTAGCATGCATGCAAACATAGAGCAGCACACGGTACAATAAACAACTTACCGGACTCGTCGTGCCCTGAACCCGGGGGGTATCGCACGGTAAAGCAAGTCAGGGGTGCGCGGATTTGGCCAGGGCTGTTAATCTTTTCCTTGGCAAGAAGGTCTGACGCAATACCGGCAACTAGGGAGGAATCAAGGCCTCCAGAAAGAGACACTGCGATAGGTACATCGGCTCTGAGACGAAGCCTAATCGCCTCTCGAAGCCGCTCACGTACTCCGAGAACCATTTCGTCAAAGGTCCGCGGATCTGGCTGTGTCTGTGCAGGCCGAATAAGCAGTTGCATCGTAAATTTCACGGGCGGTAACAAACCTTGTCTGGATATTCAGCATCCCAGTATTTGTGCATCTTCATTCCTTGACCCTCGGAGAGTTCCATCCAGTGCCCCGGCTGTATTTTTTGCACGCCTTTAAAAACTGTCCTGTTGTCGACCAGCCAACCACCATTCACAAGACTGCGAACATCCCACTCGGCCTCCCAGCCCAACGGTAAAAATGCCTTGATCTCGGAAGCCAGCAGGACTTTTCCATCTGAGATAGTCCAGTAAAGGGGCTTGATGCCGAATCGGTCGCGGCAAGCAATAATCTTCCTCGTGTCGGATCGCTCATCAACTAGCACGAACGCGAATTCACCTCGAAGATGCTCAAAGAGCCCCGGAGCACCATAGATGCGATACAGCGAAATGACCAGCTCGCTGTCACTACCACCAAGAAATGTATAGTTGTGCTTTTCGATGCACTCTTGTCGCAAACGGTCAGAATCATAGATTTCTCCATTGACAACGGCATGGATCAGACCGTCATCGCTGTGCAGAGGCTGGGCACCCCCGGCAGAAAGATCGATGATGGATAATCTGCAATGCGCTAGACCGATGCTAGAATCTGCGCTCACCCAAGCACCTGAGCCATCCGGCCCGCGGTGCTCGATTTTGTTGACGCTAGCTTGCAGCTGTTCCAACAATGGCTCCCGTGACGATGCATTCACCGAGGCTTCTTTCTCATCGCCGTACGTTCCAACAGCGCTATGACTTGTGCCATTGGTGGCATTGCCAGTTTGGGCAGACCCATTGACATCTTGACTGGTCGGATTTTGGTAAAATGTGCAATTGCAAACCGCTACAATACCACACATGGTTGAATTGTGTAGGAAAACACCGAGATTTGAAGCTATAGGATGGAAGGTTAAAAAATGACAGTCTGAATGTTCTGAGGCTAAAACGAAGGCCTTGACGATCTTGGTGACTCTATGCGTTCTTGGCCTGCAAAGCTAGCCGCTTACTGTTCACGTACAGACAGAAATTTTTGGATGAGGAAGAAGAGGAAACCAGAGTTATGTATCACACGAAAATCTCACTTGAGTCATAATGACAAATAAATTCCGTCTCTTCATGTCATGTAATACCAAGACTAGTGATGGTATCGGATCGAGCTAAACTGCTGCTCGACGGAATATTTCTCCACCCAGACGGCAGAAGCCTTCATCTTGATCACAGCAAGCTATCTCCAACACAGTTAATTATTCTTGTAAAGTCCTGGTATCCTTAGCGGGCGAGGCATGGCTGATTGTGATACCCACAAACATCACCTCTAGTGCTTTCGCACTAACCTCAGATCGTGGCGTGATTGCCCAAGATCTTGGGTGGGCACGGCTCAGCCTCACCACCCATTACATAAATTGGTCAGGTGACGGGGCAATGTCTTGTCCGGCAGGCATTGACTTCTGCCGTGTTGCTTCTACTGGCCAAACCACAAGGGTCCTATTTTAATAATGTTTACAAATGTTCCAGATCCAGTGGGTCGCGGTGGACCAGGGCTTCGGCCATCCCCATAGCATAGGTAGAGACGGGAAGATGAAGCTAGTTATGCGAGATGAAAATTTTTATTCAGAGAGAAAAGGGGAAGGCATAGAAAAAAAAGAATCTTGTTCCTTAAGCATATGAATACCAGTTGATTCCTAACTGCGGTTACCATTAAGCCATTCTACTACAGGAGCTGCCTCTGTCGCTTCCAGATATCACAAACAATTCGCCTTTGTGTTTAGAATAGAAAGCTAAAATGGACTGTATCAGCTGAGATGTCGATGGTACTAATGCAATTTCATCACAATAGTCTCTTCTGTCTCACCAACATCCCAAAACGGTCCGATTGAGACGCAGCGCGAAACGGAGTTTCAAATGAGTCGTGACATGAATTTTAATCTCGCCAAATAGAGTGTCGAATAGATATCATTGTGTGCATTACTTCGACTATTATTGCCGTGAGTTCCATTCGGCTGCATATGGTGTGTCAGGCCTTTGGGTCGCTATTTTCCACCCCAAGAATCCCTCAGATGTTCTTGGATACTCTTTATCTTGATATCTGGAAGCATATCGTTGAGTGTATGTTCAGGTTTCAAATCAAAATATCCCTTCTCAAACATGAGTCCGAAACTCGAAAGAAGTCGCTGGAGGTTTTCTCTAGGGAATAACGGGTATAGCATCTGGTGGGCGGGTAATTCGCTGACTTGTCTCTGGTCCAGCATCTCAATTGAGTCATGATTCACCTCGAACTTAGCCCCCATCGCTTCTTCGGCAAAACCAAGCAACTCGTTCCACGTAGCTTTGCCACCCGTCACATAGAATTCCTTTTCCCACTTGGGCAGCCGAAGGGCTCCGGCGACGTACTCTGCAACATCAAAGCTATAAGTGAAGACAACAGGGACATTGCCGGAGCCGGGGATGGCCGCCACCTTGTTGACCATGTCAAGAACCACGGGCAACGGGCTCACATATGATACCACAGGTGGTGCCAGTAGGTAATCTAGAAAAAATCCGTTTAGAATAGCAGTGTACTCCAGCGTAGTTTTTTCGAGAGCAGCCAGGATTTCAAGCTTCATCTGAGCAATAGGGAATGTGCAAATCATTCTGCGATGGGGTACATGTTAATGGAGCTTCTAGCGAATGAAACCAGGCAGTTAAAACTTACTCGGGGGTATATTTAATGCCCCAGATACTAGGAATGTAACGCTTTGTGGTAAAGGATTGCTCGGCAGCAGCGATAAGGTTTAACTCGGGCTCCAATCCTGCCGTTGGGGTGAGGGTTGAGATGACTGTGTCTACACGATGAAACTCGAGTTTCCGCGCAATATAGTCCGCGTTGCTGTAGTCCACCTCATCAATGATGGCCCCAAGCTCCTTGCTCAATGCCAAATTACTCTAGTCACAGTCTGTTAGTTGGACCATTTCTCCATTCCCCTATCGTGTTTCCCCAACCTCTCTGCCGAGCACAATTATTTTGTGTTCCTTCTGAGCCACCAGAACATCAACGATGGCTCGGCCCAACTTGCCGGTACCTCCCGCAACTGCAACGATGCCCATCTTGACACAAAGCGAAGAACTGTTTAAGGAGATGATAGGATGTGGGGGTGGGTCAAGACGTATGGTAACACGCGGAGTGCTGGATTTATAAATGGCTGTGCCGGGGCCTCCAATGGCGAATCTACGCGTCAACTACGACTCTCGAGAGCGAAACTGTACGGCGACTCTCCTTTATTCGGACGTAGGGGTCTATGCTCTCTCCAGGAACTCTAAATTTTGAGCCGTAATATTTGATTGCGAGGCGATGCAATCTCTTGGCCGGGCTGAGTCGCGAATATGATTCGGCCTCGGGCTGCGTGTCGGGACCCGGATTAAACTCTATGTGCGGAATACGGGCCAATGAAATTATCGTCGTTGCGGACAAGCCAATCACGTCCTAGTTTGCGCCCCATCACGTAGCCTACTTGTTACGTCATTTGGTCAAGCCTCACCCGAACCTGCCAAATATCGCCGCTACGCCATACAATGTATACGCGGACTGTCGGTTCGCGAGGCTGATTAGAGAAGAATACTGACATGTATACTATGTAGAACCTCATCTTTTAAAGCTGACCCGGATACTTCCTAGATAGGAGGACACGAGTCAGGCACGTCGGATCGCAAAACCCTGTTTGTATTTTGATTAGCGCAGAACTAGACCCACTGACTGATTCCTCCAACTGCGGAACGAGCAATCCCATGTAATGACATCCATGAGACTATCCACGTGCCTACAACCGTCCAGTTCATCAATATATTCCCTTCAAACAATTCGCAACACTATCTATAATTATCAATCAGACCACCGTTGGTTCAGTGTATATAGTTGCAATGAGAGGGCTGATCCAGTTCTATAGGGTAGGAAGAGACGAGAAGTGAAGAGACTAGTTAAGCGAGATGAAGAAGCCGTAAGATTAAAGGAAAAGAGATGAGAAGGAATAAAAGTAATTGTTTAAGTGCACGAATAGTATTTGATTGGGATTGTAGTTTTCATTGGGCTGGGCCATAGCAGGGACTTGAGCTACTCAGATAGAAGTAGGTCATCTCCTGCGTCATATTCCATCATCCGGTTGAATGTCTCGTCAGTCTAAGTTAGCTCAAAATGAATGGAAAGTTTTGATGAGAACATTTACCATGTCTTACTTGCGAAAACTTCCACTGAACGAAACTCCCGTCGACAAGCGTCAAGCGCCAGGGATAGTGCCGGCTTCCTGTGCAGAGTCATGAGAAGAACAAAGGGCTGGAATGCGGACTGAACTGAGCGAGCTATTTGTGAGCAGCGAAGTTGACGAATGTAATGTCTGTTGGGAGAGGCGGGCCAGCGAAAAAATGTGGATCTCTGGACTCCAAGTACGGGCTGTGCAAGACTGGCAATGTTCCCGTACTGGAAATGCACGATAAAATCAAAGATGTCCCTAGACAGCCTAACGAAGGCTTGGAGAGTTGCAAAAACATACAATCATCGCATTTATGAGTTTCTCATCACGGGGACACATTCCTAGCTTGTCTGGAGGCCATCGAAAAGGAGGTTCACGTTTACCTTCGTGTGTCATATCGCGCAGCTTGGAGTTTCGCTTCTGCTAGACTGAATGAATCAATATTCCGTTGAATCAATCGTCTTACCGTCATCCAGGGCTATTTGAGTATCTGTTTTTAAACGCTCTGGATCGGGAAGGGCGAGCGTCTTGTGCATGGGTTCAATATGGCCTTGTCACTGTGTCAACGACCAGCTCCTACTCCCCAACAGTAAATCCAGTGAGAGCATTTAGGGTTTACCTACCTATCTTAATTGATTATTGACATAAAGTAGCTGCTCATGTGAGCCTCATTTGAACATGGTTCGCGGTATCTGCGCATCACTGTACGACTCAAAGAATTGCTCAAATACGAAGTTCCTGCTAAAACATAAAGACCTCCGGTTTACCGGAGATTTAACCGTATTGATGCCACCACTACAATTCGGGAGCTGCTTTGCTTACCCGCAGCTGCCCAACAGTCAATCATCATTGATGCTGGTGGTCCCGCTTTGCGCAGGCACCTGCGGCTGATCACAAATGGGGAAGACATGCCGGTGCACAGACTCATTAGCTTATGATGTGCGGTAGTTGGGCGTGGTTGGCACCTTGCATCATGACTCTGGTCACAGTGAATCTTGACACATGAGAGGGAACACGAGCTGTATTTTCTATTGATTTTTTGATTCACAGGCTCTAGGTCTTCCTAATGTTGATGCTAATCCACTGATGAACCCGTTGGTTTATCCAAATAATGCTCTGCAGAAAAGTGCTGCTCACAACGTTGAATACGTCGAGACATTGGGCTGACATCGACATTCGATTTCACAGCCTCCTGCAAGTTGCATCCTGCAGAAATTCTCGTCACCGACTCTCGGTCATTTCCAGAATTAGAGGCTCGACCTATTTTTATCCTATATGACCGAGAAATATCAGCCGTAGTAGTGATGCGTGCATGTTGCTGGATTCCAGAAGCACACAGCCAACAACAGAAAAAAAAAAAGTCCTACTGTCGTCGATGTAGTCCGAAAAAGGCAAATCAAAAATCAAGGCTGAACACGATGGGGCCTTACTTAAAAATATCTGAAACCTAGCATGTGCATGGCCATGACAGCGTGGCTGGACCCGCGACAGCCCAATGGGAAGAGATAGCAGGGCTTCAATTGTTAATGGAGCCAACAGCCGTTGGAAGTTGTGACGCTAACCCGGGCGGTGTGGGCGATGAGGCTGTGTGCATACGAGCCTGGCGATGGTTGCGACCAACAGCATATGGATCCTCAATTCAGCTCAGTAACTGAGTATAAGAGCCATGAAATAGAACGAGTTGAACAAGAAAATCATTCATTCAGTCAACAATTCAATCACCAACATCCAAAACAAACACCTTCCACCCACAACCCTTCATCTCCCATTCAAAATGAAGTTTTTCATGTCTCTCTGCGTTGCCTTTGCGGCCCTCACCACTGCTCAGCCAGTGGCCCGTGCCGAGTTGAACGAGCGCGCTTGTCGTATCGAGGGCAACACTCGAATCTGCACTACCACGCAGGTAAGCCTGGCCTTCATCTCGATACTAATTGGGAAATTTCATATAGCTGACAAAATGGCTAACTGGCTATAGCAATGCTACACTGATTCAAAGGGAAAGAAGACCTGCACGGGCAAGCGCGAGGTCATCGAGAGCGTTGAGATTACCAAGCGCCAATGCTACTTCGATAGCACTGGCAAGCACTGCAATGATGTCCCTGTAAGCTTGACTACGGCATCGATACTCCCCGGGAATAGTTCCATGCCTTGCTAACAATGCTCGAATTTTAGACATGCACCGTGGCCCCAGATGGGAGCAAATCCTGCGTGGGAAAGCGTGAGGCTGAGCCCGTGGTATGTCCAACCCTGAGTGATCAACTCTTGTATTGTGCTAATTTCTGTGAAAATTCAAGCGATGCGAATGGCACGAAGATGGAAGCATCTCTTGCGTGGGAAAGCGTGAGGCTGAGGCTGAGGCTGAGCCCGTGGTATGTCCAATCGCGCATCATCATCAACTCTTGGATTGTGCTAATCGCAGTGGAAATCACAGAGATGCGAATGGCACAAGGATGGAAGCTTCTCTTGCGTAGGAAAGCGTGATGTCGATGTCCACGCTGCAATCAGCGAGCGTGGCTGCACCGCTAACAAGAAGACCGGAGAATCGCACTGCACTGACAGCAAGGTAAGCTTGGCCCCCCCCCCCCCCCCCCCGAGGCAAATCGGTTCGACCTGATGCCCCGTGCTAATCATGACGGGAACTACAGAAGTGCAGCTGGAATGCTGACGGAAGCTACCAATGCGTGGCCAAGCGTGAGGTTGAGGCCGAGCCTGAGTCCAAGTAAACTCGCGCAAGGACCCAGACAATTCCCTGTCACCGTCTGGCAACGAGAGACGACACTCCTTCTACGCGATTTATGAATTTTTTGTAATTTCATGGCTTCTGCTTGGTGCCTCGACACGCTCTGGGCAACCATCTTTCGACTTCCACATTCCTTGATACGCAGCGTTGAACAATATACCCTCCTTATAGATGTTTTTTTTTTGAATAGAATAGACTAGATGCAAATTGGATATAATCTCTCGACTGCTTTACATCTCGTTTCCTCAACTATGAATTTACACTGATTTCTTGATTTGTTCCTTTTTCTTTTCTGTTCCACCCAAGTCTGCAACCTTTGGCTGGTCCCCGGCCAACTCCCGTCAAATAGCACAGTTGCCAGCTCGCTCACGAACAGGGTTGTACCCAGACGCCATGGTCAGACTCCACTCATCTGGAGTCCATGCTCCTATGGCTGCGCCGAAAAGTGGAATTTTCTTCAGCCATTCCGTTAGCCAGAGTGTGGCAGAATTCTCTGAACACCCTTCAACACCCTTGATGAATTGCTTGTAGATGCCCGATGGGCGGGACAACCTTGGCATGCACGAGGGTGGAAGGCTCTCTACCCCTGTTCGCCTGGCTGACTGCAGCGACTTCAGGGATGTCCATGTTGTACCAGCCGGTCGATGGCTTCGATCTGACCGTCTTCCACTGAAAAATATTCATCATGGTGGCTGGTGCTCCGGCTTGTTGCTCAACAGTGGAGCATCGCAAGGAAACTAAGGTATGCCACGTCGCGGATTGCCACACGTGCCCTCATACACAGACTATGGCAACTAAATATAGTTGAGCATTCACGAAGGATTCGACGGCTGTGGTCATTTAGAGCCTTCCTCGCTTTTGCGACGGCCCGATAGGATGCATATCGAGATTCACCGAGGATGACATGACATGGTGGTTTTGGAAGAAAGCGCAGGTACGCGAATGCCATCAACGCCACAGCTCGGCATCAGCACCCAATGCAACGATGACGCTGAAGACGACCAGAAGCCATCAGCATGTCTGGGCCAAGAGGGGTTGCGTCTACTGGTGTGACGAGGTCGCGCGGGGAAATACGGGTCATGCTGACGGCCTAACCGTGGGGCGCATGCCCTGTGGCGAAGGAGGCTGCATGAATGCGGCTAAAAGTTCGTGATATGCATGTGGCGCCACCCAAGTCTCCCATGTCTTGCATGCCCACAAAACACACTAGTCTTCTGCAATAAAAAAATTGCCTCGAGGAGCAAAAAACATACAACAGCGAGGATTCCCCGGTCGTCACCGACCCGAGTACTAATTCACCGCTTCTCAGCTTGACTATGGGAGAGCGGACGGGATCCCGTATTTTCTGAGAGCTATGGTCGTATGTATCAGCACAAGCTGAGTAACTGGGTTATAATCTTCCTGTGAGCAAGGGCACGTGTATGCATCCAGATATCATTTTGTGGTCGCTTATCTCTGGTGTTGAACCGGTGATTTATTGATGTAACTTTATTACCCTGCTCTATTTCCACTTTTCGTGGTTATTTAGAGCAAGGTAGACTGCACTAAGCTTGATCGAGCAGTGACTAAATCATATGATATTTGTCTAATGAAAACGAGGCTTATTTCCAGATTTTGAGCTGCTTATGCTTATGTGCATGATATATTAGTTTCAACATGACATTTTAAGAAGTTTGCGCATGTCAGAGACTACCTGAATAGATCAGAATATTACAACTATCTAGAACGAGAAACGTCTTGCTCAAATATGGAGGTGTATTTTGGCATACGTAGTGATATGAAAACCAAGAATCGTTCAATCTTTTAATGTAGTACATGTTACTATGATAGAAAGAAGCAGTTGATAGTATATCGGATAGATGCTGTCCTTGTAGTAATCTAATCAACTATCCCCGTCCATCTCCACACTGTTACTGTCCTGCAGCCAGAGTGTAACCACCGTCCACTACAACTGTCTGACCCGACAGGTACTGGTTGCAGACAGCAAAGAGAACAGCACCGGCCATGTCCTCATCTTTCCCTGGTCGGCCTGCGGGTACCTTTTCGGCGTACTTTTCTTTGGGGATGTGGCTCTTCTGAGATTCATCGCTGCCCTCGGTGGTCATTTCGCTGGGGAAGACCCCTGGGGCGATACTGTTAACACGGACGCAGATGCTGTTTTCGGCGAATTCAGCGGCCAACATACGGTTCAGGTGAATAGCGGCAGACTTGGAGGCGTTGTATGAGAAGTGGTGCTGCGACGACTTGATGAGGCCGCTGATGGATGTAATGTTGAGTATCGTGGACGACCAACCCGGGTGTGTGGCTGTACTTTTCTCAAGCAGTGGCAGAAAGGCTGTTGAAACGAAGAAGGGGCTCGCAACGTTGGTAGCATACGTCCCAGTCCAGTCGTCAAAATTGCTCTTGCCTTCGTCGAATAAACTGCGGCGCATATCCTTGGCATCTTCACTCTCGACTGCCAAGTGGCTGCTCGAGACGCCTGCATTATTGACGAGGATGCAGATGCACTTCTCTTGTTTGGAAATTTCCTCGTAGAGTTTCTGCACGCCCTGCTTGTTGGCCACGTCGGCGGGGATACCGATGATTTCGCCCGAGATGTCCTTGCCGTACGTTTCCACGACGCGGTCGAGCTTCTCTTGGGTCCTGCCGCTGATGTACACTTTGGCCCCGTTAACAGCTAGCGCCTGCGTGACCATTAGGCCGATTCCTGACCCACCACCTTCAGTGCATGTGCGTATTAGCGTCTCGTTACTTCAACGATGGTAACAGAGAAGGGGAGTGGATATCGCATAACGCATACCAGTTACAAGGGCCACCTTTCCTGAGAGGTCAAAAAGACTTTTTCTATCAAAGTCCTTTTGTTTGCCACCACTGACGGGCTGTATTGCCTGCGACATGTTGGAGCTGCTGCTGTTGTTTCGTGAGTTGTTTCTAGAAGAACAGGCTCGGTTTAATAAATGAGCTCTCGGGCGCAGGTTGATATAACTCGGTGGCACTAATCGGGAGATGGAAAGCAATTCAGCAGAAATAAATCTCTTCTTTTGTATTGTAGCCAAAGAAGAATATGAAATGGATCGAACAGAGCATCGCGATGCGGCCATGGCGATAGATTTTATACTCTCACAGTCAATATGATGTATCCTTAAGGACAGATTGGTGTCTTCTGAGTAGCGTATACCCCCTTCAGTAAGCATTTATTCGAAGTTAATGACGAATTTATTTGCCTAGAGTGAGATCAAAATGGGTAGTGTTGGACTCCATGACGAAGGTCCACATCCCAAATCCCACCCGATGCTGATAGATGGTCACATGGTTTAACGTAACACGTCACCACTCGGGCGATTAGTATGCTAGCGAATAATGGTTGGGTCATTGATTGAAATTCCCAATGCAAATGATGGTGGGCCGTAGCATGTGGCTTTATTGAATGGCATTCTAATGCATGACGTCAACGTTGTGTCAGTAAAGCGGAATAACTGTATTACATCACTCCAAGGCTATCTTACAAAAGGGATTACCGTACAACCAGCAAACGGAAAGTTCCTTGCATTGTGTATTCCTCCAAACTCTACATGAAAAAAATGGTATGTTGGACATGTCAGGCCATATATCTACTCTGTTTGCGCCCGTACTCATTCGGGCGTGCAACTGGTGGAAACAGGAAACTTGATGCATTTGCGACTAGTGGAAGCAGCATTACCATGTACGTTAGTTATGGTATTCATTCATTGTATACGGGCAACAGACAATGAGCTAGAAAAGTGACCTTCCCAAACGCGCTGTTGGGTGGGTTGGAGCCAGCCTTACTTCAAGCATGCTACGGTAAGTCGCATAAGTAATGTTAGCTTCTTTCGACCCAGTCCCATGGTTGAATGAGTCAATTCTGCGGCCATGTGATGTACTGCGCTCATATAAATACTGGGCTCAGGTACATTGCCTAGCCCAAAGTGACAAGCTTGATGGGCCCGAGCCAACGTGACTAATACTAATGCCATATCCTCTAATGTGCGGAGGTGACGGCCAGTCGGCAGTGGGTGATTTGAGGCTTTCTCTGTGCTTAGCAAGGCTCAATAACATTGACTGTTAGTCGAAATCCAGGGTCAGAAGTATTGTGGCTTACAGCTGGTTTTGATATGTAACGTGTAGGACGAAGGAAGGAATTTTAATTTTACGATGGCTTCTTTCGGAATATAAATACCAGTAACCATACATCAGAGTAACCAAATCCAGGCCTACACCAATTCCACACTCTTTAAGCAGACACAAACTCTACCCACATTCTCTTCTGCAATATTCCGTGGAAATAATACGGAGGTCACAAAACTCCTTCAGTTCATTTCACTAGCCTCATTTGTGGTAGCCTTGCCCACTGACATCCTGCCCGGTGGAAATCACATCATCCAACGTCAAGAACAGTCGGAGCATCCTCGCCTGCCCATCAGAGAAGACAGCTGCTTTTCTGCCGAACTCATCGAAGAAAATGAGGTACGTATATAAAGACTTCAATACTGATGCGTATGTCATGAACGATGCGAAGAAATCGACCCCTTGCCCTCTGAAGCAAACTGTGGTTGAAAAGAAGAGAAAAAATGGCGAATCGTTGATGTATTGCGAGGCTGTTCCGACTTCAAAAGAAAATTTAAGTAAGCATTGTTCATACTGTTTGAGTTGAGCTGACACTTTTACTCTAGTGTGAAGCGTATTGCGAGCAGAACCTTAAGTTGGAGGTTTGGGAAAGAGATTCCATTCGAAAATGGGTCCTGCGGAGAAGGCAAGTGTGCCCTGAGGGAAGATATGTCCATTACAAAGTCCAAACCGACCTTTTTGGGCTTCAAATTGGGCATGGAGTCTTCTCACTAGGTGCTTCCATAACATATAGCACAGACAAAAGTTCCGTGAGCGGTTTGACGAGAGAGAAGCCACAGGACAAAGAGGACACGTGCGGATATTGGAATTTCGTACCGCGAATGATCACGTAAGTTAACTCTCTAACTTTGCAGCCAGGGCGTATATAATATACTAAACTTATTATTTAGTTCCTGTGGTCAAACGACCAAGGGCACATGGAGAAAAGATTTGCTCAACAATGAGTGGTGCGCGGACCCGGTCGTGAAGCTCGAGGAATGTTATACTTGGCATTGTTACGGATTGATAGTAACTTCGGCATCTGCTTATTAAGTTAGTTAAGAGAGAGAAAAGTTGACACCACAATTCACACACTGACTCATCTGGCTAAGGCTAAGACCTACAAGGTGCCACAAGAAGAAAACCTGCAAGCGCCGATGTTTGGACGCGAAGCGGGAAAAAGCTCTCACGATTGTTTCTAGGCCGTAATATGCCTCATCTATGGATACCTACGATTAACCTTGCCTAGAAACAGTCCCTCTATGGGTTATTTATTATTTATGCAGGTTATTTGAATTATTTTTCATTAATTTAGAATTTGAGCATTACCTGTAGGCGTAAGGTGGGTCGCACGCTTTTATACCTCGTCCCGAGGTAGGCCCGGAAAATCTGTGTTAGCTAGGAAAACCTGTGTCATTAAAATCTGGATTAGTTATGTTGTGAATTTGATTATTTTTAGATTATAAAGATTCTGATTTTATAATATAACTATTATTTAAGATATAATACTGTAAATAGGTTAATTAAAAAGCTATATAATAGTTGAAAATAAATATATATTTAAAATAAATAGAAATTGTATTTTTAGCTCTAATTGAATTAACTAATTAAGAGCTTTTCTTTTAACTGTATATATAACAGTCTGGTCCCAAGCCCTGCTATCAAAGACAAAGGTGGGGCTTAGAGAAGTCTATAGCTCAAAGTAAATAATAGAGTCTTATAACCTAAATAATAGAAACTATAAAGAGCTACTTCTATAAGCTAAATAATAAGATTATATTATTTTAACTATTAGGTAAATATTGTAAATCAGACTAAATATATTAAGTTCGAGTAATATAAGAGATAATAAATAGAGAATATTATATTTACGTAA
>KV875247.1:661247-672592 GCA_001879505.1 Calonectria pseudoreteaudii | reverse complement strand
ATTTCTCTGCCACGGAAAATCACCCCTTGCTTTCATTTTCGCCAACACTACTCTGCACCTGTCATCATGTCTCTAAACGCCAATGGCCAGCTAAAGAGATATTACTAGAATTCTTTGAAAGTATTAATAATAACTAAGAATTCTTTATTGTAAATAAGGTAATTAAGTTTAGTATTATGTAATTTATATAAGTAAAATATAATAGGATATAATTTCCTATTATTATCTCTTTATCTAATCTAAACTCCTAAAGTAAAGTTTAAAAAGTCTATTTCTAATTTAATAAGCTAGTCAAAGTTAAATATTATAAGTATAAACTTAATAGTAATTATATCTTTTAATTAATTAAAGGCTTCTTATGTTTTTAATTCCTAAATAAATAGTATCCTTTTCTTTGTAAAAGTAATAAAAGGTATAGCTATCTGCCTAAAGTTCTTAATAAACTTATAGTAGTAATTAGCAAATCTAAAGAAAGATTATATTTCCTTAAGATTAGTAAGCAGTTTCTAGTCTTTAACTATAATAATCTTCTTCAGGTCTATTTAGATCTTATTATATAAGATAATATATCCCAGAAATTCCACTTTAATAATATAGAAAATACTCTTTTCTAGTTTAACTAGTAAATTAATATCTTAAAATACTTTTAAAACCTAATAGATATATTATTTATATTCTTCTTTATTCTTAGAGAAAATAAGTATATTATCTAGATAGTAGATAATAGAAATATCTAAGTATTCACACAATATATTATTAATCATTTACTAGAACAATATAAGTATATTAGTAAGTCTAAAAGGCATTACCAAATACTCAAATAACCCGAATTTTGTTCTGAAAGTAGTCTTCTATTTGTTTCTCTTCTTGATTTATATTAAGTTATAAGCTCTCTTTAGATTAAGTACAGTAAATACCTTTATTCTGTATAACTTGTTTTTTATCTTATTAATAAGAGGTAAGGGTGTATAGTCTTTAATAGTAATATTATTAAATTATTGGTAGTTTATATAGAAGTAAAGTTTTCTATTCTTTTTTAGAATAAATATCACTAAGTATCTAGCTTTAGAGTTAGAGATTTATATATATCCTTTTTATAATATATCTTTGATATATTCCTTTAGTATATTAAGTTCTACTTAATTAAAGTTATAAATTAAGAAGAAATAAGTATTTACTTTATCTTTCAATACAATTTTATAGTCCTAATAATTAAGCTCAGAGAGTCCTATCATAAGCTCTTTAATAAATAATTGTTTATAAATATAGTACTATTTAGGTATACTCTTTAGACAATCATCAGTAGGATCCTTTTTTATTTTCTTAAGGTCCTAATTAAACTATCAGAACTATATACAAAAACAAGCAATTATTCTTTACTATTATCTCTTTTAACTAGCCTTATACTTATACTATATTCCTTTAGGTAGTAAAATATCTATTATATTATCACATAAATCCTCTATATAGTTAATACTAGAAATATAAGATCTTGAATTATTATTTATATTACTAGCTATATTATACTCAAAGAGTACTTATATCTAGCTAATATACTAATTAATATATAGATTATAATAGTATAATTATAGGTACTTTAAGATTAGGTTATATATCTCTATATCAATAATATTAAAAGAAATACCTTAATTCTTTCTATTAATAAAGACTTTAAGGTAATTAATCTTATAGTTAATAACTTTACTATTATAATCAAACACAATACCTTCTAGATTAGAGACAATATAGAGATCTATCTTATCTCTTTATAAGATCTTAAGTAAGTTTATAAACTTTAGATATATATAGTTTATCTTTACTCTAAAATCAATTAAAATAATATACTATATCCTATTGATATATACTTTAATTATAAGTTACTATAACTTCCTACTATCAATAGTATATAGAGACTTAGTAAAAAGTTCTTTTAGTAACTCTAATATCCAATAGTCCTAAATATAAATCAGTATTAGAGAATTATAATTCTCTAAAACTACTTTAGGTACTATTCCTTCTAGACAATACCTTTTTTACTATTCTAATATAAAGGGTAAAGCTTGTTTTTTCAGCTATTCTCAGTAGTTTTATACTATATTTCTATCTTAGCTTAGAAGTAAACTTAGTAGTCCTTTGTATTATATAAGTATAGGTCTTTAGGATAATAATAATAGTATTTAGATAGTTATTTTAGTTAGTATTTGATAATAGTAATAGTTTAGTTTTCTTATCTTATTACCTAATAGTATTTATAAGTATTATAGTATAAGATATTATCAATAAGATTATTATCTTATAATAGGAAATAATTATTAATAACCTTTTCTAACTTATAAAAAGAGTAATAATAGTAAAAATAATATAATTATAAGATATTCTAATAATCTTAGTAATTAAATTAAGTACTATAATTATCACTTAATACCCTAATACTTTCTAATTAGTATTTATAAGTTATTATATCTTTTACTTAAAGTATAATAACTTTTATTCTATAAAGAATATTAATCTTCACTTCTAACTATTATCAGTAGATCAGTTTATAAGTAAATAAAAAGAAGTCTTCTATTTCAATTGTCCTGTTTAGAAGAACTGATCTAGCTTAAATATACCTCTTTTTGTTATATTTTGATAGTCTTTATTTCTCTCTATTGAAGGGTTCTCTAGTGTTACTATAAAAATAAGAATAAGTGATAATAGTAAGGATTCTTCTTTCTATATCTCCCTTTATTCCTTCTAATACAAGGACCTAAGTAATAGTCTTTTTACTAGATATAAGAGACCTCTTACTATTAATAGATAAATTATCTAATAGTAGGGTATTTTATAACTCTTATACTCAAATAATATTTAGCTATTTCCTATTATAGGATATAAACTTAAACTTTTAATTAGAGTCTAGTTTAGAGTACTTATAGAAAGTATACTCTAGCTTACTATAGTTCTAGTAAATTATCTTAGAGAAATCTTTTCTCTATATACCTCCTAATTCTATAAAACCTAAATTAATCTTATAAGAAGTAAGTATAAATTATCTTTACTCTGAACTAATATTAAAGTAACTATATTTATTTTTATTATTAGTATTAGGGTTTAACCTCTTATACTATAAGAATTATCTATTATTAATCTTAATAATTATACTAATATAATTAATAAGAGTAGTTAGTTAAGTCTTTTTATAGAGTTCTTCTTAGACTATCTTCTTTAGCCTATTAAAAAAGAGTAATATAAAAATATCTTATCCCTATAATAACTTAATAATATATTAAGTAAAAAGAATACTATAATTAAATATAGAGCCTATTTACTTTAAAGTCTTAATCTACTATTTAGCTTTAGATTTCTTATTAATAATATTAAAAACTTTTCTTAGTTCTTCCTCTAAATATATATAATTAATATAGATTTCTATAATATAAAAATTATAATTAAACTTAAACTTATTATTCTAATTATCTATTACTAATCAGAACTAAGTTTTAGTATTTCTAGAGAGTCTTTTTACTATATACTTAACTTTTGCTTCTTTAGAGTAAAATAAGGTCAGGAAGTCAAAGAAGTAGTCTCTTATTTCAATAAGGAAGATAGGGAGTTTACAAGAGTCTCTACTAAACTTATCAAAGGGTATAAGCTTTAAGATTTCTCTTAGGTCTTTAGTACAAAGAATAAAGGTACTAAAGTCTTATTAGTACTAGAAAAAAGCCTAATTCTATATAAGCTATTTATCTCTTAGCTAGTTATATTCTAATAGTATTAGCTCTACTTAGCTAATAAGTTATAAGTTAGCTAATAAAATAATTAATATATTAAAGAGTTATTAAAATATCTCTTCTATATCTATAAAACATTAGTTATTTATATTAATATAGTATTAGTTTTCTTCTATATAATATTAAGATTCAATAGTAAACTAGTATATAGTAACTTAGAGACATTTATTCTCTTATTATAGTACTTTAAGTTACTTATTATCCCTTTTATCAGAAGATTCAATTTCTCTTATACTCTTATTATCTATAGAGACTCTGAAAGTAAAAGTCTCCTTACTCTTAAACTAGAAAGGTTCTAATATAGTAGGTTAGGATACTATTATAGTAATATTACTTAGGGTTAATATAAGTAATCTTTTAAATAAAAGCTTTTAATATATAATAATCTAATCTTAAGCTTTACTATTAAAGATAAAGATAGAGCTTAAAGAAGCTTATAGCTTAAAGTGAATAATAGGGTCTTATAACCTAGGCAATAAAAGCTATAAAGGGCTACTTCTATAAGCTAGGTAATAAGATTATATTATTCTAACTATTAAGTAAATATTATAGATTAAACTAAGTATATTAAATTTAAATAATATAAGAGATAATAAATAGAGAATATTATATTTAATAATAGGTTAATTAGTTAAGTAAATAATTAAAAGTAACTAAATTATATTAAAAACTAAATTATACTCTTAGTAATTATAACTCTTAAAGAATTTAAATATATAGATTCTATTAGAGTAATACTAAAAGCAAAAGTAAGAGCTTTTTAGACTTAATAATCACAGTAATTATAGTAATTACTTTAGTATTAAATAGTAATCATAATTATAGCTACTTTAGTTAGTAGGTCATATGATATAGATGTCTGTGGCTAACTCTGTGCTGGTGCTAGCAGGCTGGCTTCCGGGTAGGTTAGCTTTAGACCGGATTGTAATAGTATATTTGACTCTATTAATTGTAATTTATTCTCTTATTACTCTAGTTGCTTATTTAGCTTGAAATTTGATAAAGCTATTTATTATATTATAATATATACTTATTTATTATAGTAAAACTAGAAAGCTTAGTAATATAAAGGAATTCTAACCTAAACTTAACAATACTAGAGTCCTTGCTATAGGTAGTAATAAGGTTATTTCTTGTAGTATTTTTTGATATAAAAAATTATTATTAGTATTATTTTTAAAGTTATTAATATCTTTAAGTTTAATATTATTATTGTTATTGTCTAGGAATAGTTTAAGGCTTATTGTTGGAACAACGGTCAGTTGAAGGAATGACCTCACAGGAGGGTCAAAGGGGCCCACAGGATGTGGATAATGTCGATCACGATACCCTCATCCTAATCACATGACTGTTACCCACAACAGCAACACCATAACCCCTCTGTGAGGGGTTAGATATAGGAAGAAGCTAGACATCAATGAATTTATTGCCCAACCCCCTAGCAGCTGCTGTTGACCCTGTTGTGACCTTAGCTGTGTCATTCAGAACACCGGGATTTACCCACACTTATGAATTTAATATTTTTATTATTATTTAGTTAAGTACTTTAGTTTATTATAATAATTAGTCTTGTAGTATAGGATATTTCTTCTTAAGTTTAAGAAAATATTTTTTTTAATAATTGTATTAATTTATTATTATATTGTTTTCTTTTAGCTTTAAAGTTATTATAGATATTGTAGTTATTAGTATCTTTAAGCTATTAATTCTATATTAATCTTAGAAAACTATCAGTTCTATATAAAGTAGATTCTTTTTTCTATAAAGTTTTGAGTTTTTTAATCTCTTGAATAATATAATTTTGAGTTATTATTAGCTATTAGTAGTCTTTTTTTTATTTTATTTTAACTAAGGAAGCTTTGTATTGAGCTCGAATATTAGGAAAGCTAATACTTATAATAAAATTATCTATTAGCTTTATCTATAACTTTCTTTTCTTTTTTTTATTGTATTATTTTAGTCGAGAAAAATAGTCTATTGAAAATGCTTCTCTTTTACAATATATTAATACTATTTCCGAAATAATATTTTTAATTAAGTTTATTATTTAAAGAGTAAGTAAGTTTATAATTTATTAGTAATATTAATAGATATTATTAATATAATTCTAAGTATCTTAAAATCAACTATCTATAGGTATTATAGTTAAAATAGAGGGGTAGATTGCTTTTTGTTGTTATTGCTATTTAATAATAATATAGTCGATTATAGGATTTGTATTAATTAGCTAAATATTGGATTTTTTAAAGTCTGATATAATATTATATAATATAAAGTTAGTTTTGTAGATTTTAGTAAAAGTAAAAGCAAATTGTAGGTGTGAAAAGTCAAGGTTCTCTTTTTGAAGTGATTTTCGAATTTCCTTTTAATATACATTTTTAAGTAACTGAAAAATACTAATATTAAGTGGTTATATGAGGTATATTGATTTTAATAGTAGAAAGTAAATTATAATATTAAATTAAATATAATATTTAATACATTTGAAAGAGAGATAACTTAAAAATCTATTAATAATAAGAAGGTAATAGATTTTCTTTTCTTCGGGATATATATTAGGGGGATAATTATATTAGTTTTTTGGCCTTACTAAGTCGTAAAACCACTTATTATAGCTAAACCAAGTTTAAAATAATATTTCTCTTTTTTTTGTTATAGAAGAAGCTCTCTAGGAAAATATATTAAAAGTATAAAGTTATTTAAAGGTAATATATTAATTACTGAAGCTAGTGTCTAACTAGGCAAATCATATACCTAGAATAATATTAATATTAGACTAAGAGTTTAAAGGAAATATTTTAAAGATAAGTTAAAGAGGAATATTATTTCTAATAGTATTTATAGCTTTAATTTATGTGTAGGATTCTTAGTTAGTAGGATTAATAACTTTAGGGTATTAAGACTATATTATATATGTAACAGTCTGGTCCCAAGCCCTGCTATCAAAGACAAAGGTGGGGCTCAGGGAAGCCTATAACTCGAGGTAAATAACAGGGTCTTATGACCTAGGCAATAGAAGCTGCAAAGGGCTGCTTCTATAAGCTAGGCGATGAGATTATATTATTCCAACTATCGGGTAGATATTATAGGTTAGACTAGGTATATTAGGTTCGAGTAATATAAGAGATAATAAATAAAGAATATTATATCTAGTAATAGATTAATTAATTAAATAAATAATTAAAGATAATTAAATTATATTAAAAATTAAGTTATACTTTTAGTAATTATAACTCTTAAAAGGTTTAAATATATAGATTTTATTAGAATAATACTAAGAGTAAAAATAAAAGCTTTTTAGATCTAGTAATTATAGTAATTATAGTAATTACTTTAGTATTAAATAATAATTATAATTATAATTACTTTAATTAATAGATTATATAATATAAATATCTATAGCTAACTTTATACTAGTATTAGTAAACTAGTTTCTAAGTAAGTTAATTTTAGACTAAATTATAACACAATACTCTCCTCTCGAAAGACTTATCCTTAAGACTAGTATTCCTCTATATAAGTTAATATATTTTACTTCTTCTTTTCTTTCTTTTATACTAATATTATACCTAATAAATCTACCTTTTATTATAAGAAACTTATAACTATAGTTACTAAAGAGAGCTATCTTAGTATACTATATACTAGGTACTTCACTAAGAGTTTAATATATATTATCTAGCTAAGCTATTCTACTAAGTATAATAAGTATATTTCTTCTAGATATAATTATAATAGAGCTTATATCTTTGATATTACTTATACACAAAAAATTCTTCTCTTAAACAGTAAACTATTTTAGGTACTAATACTTTTTATAGTAAACTAAGATATTAAAGCTTAAGATAAATTAGAATAAATAGAGTAAAAAGCTAAAAAAGCTATATTAAAAGTATAGACTAAACTAAATAAGGTAATTACTTACTTAACTTAATTATAGAAGTAAAAGTAATTATTAAAAGAAAAAAAGTTAACTCTCTTTAGTTATACTTTAGTCGAATTAGAGAAAATAGAACAAGAAGAAGCTATAGCTACTACTAGTAGTAAACCTTCCTCTCTTTACAAAAGAAGTCTTCTAATTTCCTTAAATAGTATATAAGATTCTTTAGTAGTTCTTATATTTCTTTATTATATCTTACTCATTTAACACAATAATAGATTTTCCTATTTATTAGACTTTTTTCTAAGATCTTCTTTACAGTATATTCCTCCTATAGTTCAACTACTAGCTTAATATAAGAACTAGTACTAACTAAAATTATATCTATTATCAATTTAAGAAAAGAAATATAAAAGATTAGATAAATCTTAATATTTACTAGGAAATTAAGTTTATAGTTATTTGTTAAGATTTTCTTTTTAATAGAATAAGAGTTAAGATACTTAAAATTAAGTTTTTTGTTTTATCATTTTATAATAATGTTTTTAGTAGCCAAGAAGACTATATCCCCCTCTTCAAAAGATGGTCCTTCTATCTATTTAGAGTTATAGTATTTTTTCATTTGTATATAAATAAACTTAAGTTCTATCTTTATTTCAGTATATAATTACTTTATCTAATTAAATTATAATATTACTTTAATACTAAGTAATCCATCTCTCTCAGTATAGAATATATTAAGAGTAAAGCTAAAGTTAATAAATATAGAAGTAGTTTTAATACTTGCTTGATATAATATATTAAAAGCTAGTTAAGCAATAGAAAGCTTCTTAACCCAATCAATTTACTTATAATTAATATAATACTATAAATAGTATTCAATCTCCTAGTTCTATCTCTCTATCTATCTATTAACCTAGGGTCAGAAAATAATAATTAACTTATAACATAGCCCTATTAAAGCCATTAATCCTTACTAGAATTTAGATATAAATAGCTATCTATAGTTAAAGATAATCTCTTCTAGAAGCTTATAAGTTATAATAATATATCTAAAGAAGAGGTATATAAACTATTCTTTATTTATTACCTTTTTATAAGAAATATAATAAACAAATTTAATAAAACAATCAATAATAATAAAAATAATATTATAGTACTTACTAGTAATAAGATCTATTAATAATAATAAATTAATAATAAAGTCTATAGTAACTAACTCTTATAGTCTTAAAACAACTAAAATAGATTATAGTTCACTATATAGTTTATACTATAGTAATTTTATCTATCAATAAAGCAAATATTACTTAACAATAATTTCTACCTTTTTCTTTATATAACTAAAAGAAAATATCTATCTAACTTATTCAAAAGTTTTATTAACTCCTTTATATCTATTTAAAAGATATTTATAGATCTCTCTAATTAGATCATCTTATAGTTCATTTAGAACCTATAATTATAATATTTACTTATCTTTAGAGAATAACTTATTATACTCTTTAATCTACTAAAGTAATAGATTTCTTTATTTTACTAAATATATATCTCTAAAGATATTATTTCCTTCTTAGAATAATAAGATATTAAAAGATAACTCTTTAGAAGCAGCTTCAGGAGATTATAATTACTTAAACTCTTATTATTATAAGTTACAATTCCTTAAAACTACTCTAGCTCTTTTCTTTTATTAAAAGCTATATCTAAAGGTAATATAATTTACTATTCTTTATTCTTTTTAGATAATAATAATAATCTTCTTAGTCTCAATTATTATTCTATTAATAGGTACCTACTCTAAGTAACTTTTAGAAATAAACTACAATAACTTTTCTATAGTAATTACCTTATTATTTTAGTAGTCAATATATTAATTAATAGTATTAGTTTAAGTATTCTTAGTTCCTTTGATATATACAATATAGTAATTAAATTCGGACAAGTATTCAGTATATTGTAACTACTATCTACTTAGCTTCTGGGTAGTAGTAAAGTAAGTAATATTCTTATAATTAGTAAATACTATAACCTTATATTAATTTTTAAAAAGATATTACTAGAATTCTTTAAAAGTATTAATAATAACTAAGAATTCTTTATTATAAATAAAATAATTAAGTTTAATATTGTATAATTTATATAAGTAAAATACAATAAAATATAATTTCTTGTTATTATCTCTTTATCTAATCTAAGCTCTTAGAGTAAAGTCTAAAGAGTCTATTTCTAATTTAATAAACTAGTTAAAGTCAAATATTATAAATATAAACTTAGTAGTAATTATATCTTTTAACTAATCAAAAGCTTCTTATACTTTTAATCCCTAAATAAATAATATCTCTTTCTTTATAAAGACAATAAAAGATATAACTATTTGTCTAAAGTTCTTAATAAACTTACAATAGTAATTAATAAATCTAAAGAAAGATTATACTTCCTTAAGATTAGTAAATAGTTTCTAATCTTTGATTGTAGTAATCTTCTTCGGGTCTATTTAGATCTCATTATATAAGATAATATATCCTAGAAATTCTACTTCAATAATATAAAAAACATTCTTTTCCGGTTTAACTAATAGATTAGCATCTTAAAGTGCTTTTAAAACCTAATAAATATATTACTTATATTCTTCTTTATTCTTAGAGAAGATAAATATATTATCTAGGTAATAGATAATAGAAATATCTAAGTATTTATATAATATATTATTAATTATTTGCTAGAACAATATAAGTATATTAATAAGTCCAAAAGACATTATTAAATACTCAAATAATCTAAATTTTATTCTGAAAGTAATTTTCTATTTATCTCTCTTCTTAATTTATATTAAATTATAAGCTCTTTTTAGATCAAGCACAGTAAATACTTTCATTTTATATAACCTATCCTTTATCTTATCAATAAGAAGTAAGAGTATATAATCTTTGATAGTAATATCATTAAACTATTAATAGTCCACATAGAAGCAAAGTTTTCTATTCTTCTTTAGAACAAATATCACTAAATATCCAACTTCAAAATTAGAGATTTATATATATCCTTTTTATAGTATATCTTTAATATACTCTTTTAGTATATTAAGTTCTACTTAGTTAAAATTATAAATTAGAAAGAAATAAATATTTACTCTATCTTTTAGTATAATTTTATAGTCCTAATAACTAAACTCAAAAAGTCTTATCATAAGCTCTTCAGCAAACAATTATTTATAAATATAATACTATTTAGATATACTCTTTAGATAATTATTAATAAGATCTTTTTTTATTTTCTTAAAGTCTTAATTAAATTATTAGAACTATATATAGAGATAGGTAATTATTTTTTACTATTATCTCTTTTAACTAGCTTTATACTTATACTATATTCCTTTAGATAATAAAATATCTATTATATTATTATATAAACCCTCTATATAGTTAGTACTAAAGGTATAAGATCTTAAATCATTATTTATATTACTAACTATATTATACTCAGAGAATACTTATACCTAGCTAATACACCAATTAATATATAGATTATAATAGTATAACTATAAGTACCCTAAGACTAAGTTATATATCTTTATATTAATAATATCAAAAGAAATACCTTGATTTTTTCTATTAATAAAGACCTTAAAATAATTAATCTCATAACTAATAACTCTACTATTATAATTAAATATAATACCTTCTAGATTA